>NW_026844478.1:1804098-1820194 GCF_025583915.1 Anolis sagrei ordinatus | reverse complement strand
ATGTTCTAGAAGCATTCTCTCCTGACATTTCTCCTGCATCTATGGCAAGCATCCTCAGAGGTTGTGAGGTTGTGAGGATGCTTGCCATAGATGCAGGTGAAACATCAGGAGATAATGCTTCTAGAACATGGCCATATTATGATGATGTTTGTTTCTAGCCCACTTTTTCCTTCCACCAAGAGACTCAATTCGCTCTCCTTTCAGCACTGCCTCGAGTGTCACTTTGGGAAGACGGCAGGCTATAAATAAAGAGATGGATGAAGGTGAGAGACTACAAAGTCCCTGCTCTTGATGTTGGTCGTGCAGATGTTGCGCACATCTGGAGTTTCATTGTACCAATAAAAATATGTTTTCCCGGGCTTTGATGTGGACATGAGACCTCAGGGGAATGCTTAAATTAATATAGTTTCCTGAAACTATGCCAATAATTCCAATGCAAAGTTGTTTATGGACCTGGCAGACCTGCGGAGTTTTAAATCATAACGTAGTCTCTCATTTTTGGACTTGTAACTCACACTTTTTGCTGGTAACAATTTTCATCCCATTTCGAAAGAGCGGCACAAGATGGCACTGTGGAGCTTCCTACGTCCATAAGGCTAGGCTTATTATAGGTTTGCAAGGAATCATTCTTGGCTCCTCTTTTGGTTTTCTTTCCCATCCAGGAATCACCACCGAAGGGGTCTATCGAACTGTCGGGAGCAACATCCAGGTCCAGAAGCTGCTGAATGCCTTCTTTGGTAAGGAAATGTTGTCCCTTGCCAATGCATTTGGTAAAGCAGTCACCTGCAAACCCCAACGCAACACTGAAATCACCCCAATTCCAATCCTGTGTTTCATTTTGTCATGGGATTTGCTGGTTGTGAGTTATAGTTTCCAAATCATGACCTCCCCATACCTCTGCAAGCTGGATAGCAAGTGTCCCAGAAGCAAGCATAAAATACAACAGAATCCTTGCACAACAAACACATGTGCTTCAGTCCATCTATCCGCAGAGTCCAACTGCCAGCATCTGACCTTATCTACACACATAGAATCCTAGAATCAAAGAGTTGGAAGAGACCTCCTGGGCCATCATCCAGTCCAACCCCATTCTGCCAAGAAGCAGGAATATTGCATTCAAATCACCCCTGACAGATGGCCATCCAGCCTCTGTTTAAAAGCTTCCAAAGAAGGAGCCTCCACCACACTCCGGGGCAGAGAGTTCCACTGCTGAACGGCTCTCACAGTCAGGAAGTTCTTCCTCATGTTCAGATGGAATCTCCTCTCTTGTAGTTTGAAGCCATTGTTCCATGTCCTAGTCTCCAGTTTTGCTATTTGTTACAGATATCTGTGTTCCTTGGATGAAAAAAGTCCAAACAGAGTGTACATTGTGCCTTCTGTTGCATGATATTAGGAGGAATTTAACTTGGGGTGCATCAACATTGCAGAGTTACAGTTTTACCCACTTGTATCGTTCCCTAGTCTTGAGTGACAGGAGAACAAGAGGTCTCAAACTGCATTGATTCCACAGTTTACTGGGGGTCTTGGAAACATTCTGGAGATAGACTTCCTCCTAGTAAGAGAGACGCCAAAACATCTGAAGCTGTGCTTCCTCTTTCATGGCTAATCTAACTACGCAGCATCCGTAGAGTAGAATCATAGAATCCTAGAGTTGGAAGAGACCTCATGGGCCATCCAGTCCAACCCCATTCTGCCAAGAAGCAGGAAAATCATGTTCAAAGCACCCCCGACAGATGGCCATCCAGCCTCTGTTTCAAAGCCTCCAAAGAAGGAGCCTCCACCACACTCCGGGGCAGAGAGTTCCACTGCTGAACAGCTCTCACAGTCAGGAAGTTCTTCCTGATGTTCAGATGGAATCTCCTCTCTTGTAGTTTGAAGCCATTGTTCCATTGCGTCCTAGTCTCCAGTTTTGCTATTTGTTACAGATATCTGTGTTCCTTGGATGAAAAAAGTCCAAACAGAGTGTACATTGTGCCTTCTGTTGCATGATATTAGGAGGAATTTAACTTGGGGTGCATCAACATTGCAGAGTTACAGTTTTACCCACTTGTATCGTTCCCTAGTCTTGAGTGACAGGAGAACAAGAGGTCTCAAACTGCATTGATTCCACAGTTTACTGGGGGTCTTGGAAACATTCTGGAGATAGACTTCCTCCTAGTAAGAGAGACGCCAAAACATCTGAAGCTGTGCTTCCTCTTTCATGGCTAATCTAACTACGCAGCATCCGTAGAGTAGAATCATAGAATCCTAGAGTTGGAAGAGACCTCATGGGCCATCCAGTCCAACCCCATTCTGCCAAGAAGCAGGAAAATCATGTTCAAAGCACCCCCGACAGATGGCCATCCAGCCTCTGTTTCAAAGCCTCCAAAGAAGGAGCCTCCACCACACTCCGGGGCAGAGAGTTCCACTGCTGAACGGCTCTCACAGTCAGGAAGTTCTTCCTCATGTTCAGATGGAATCTCCTCTCTTGTAGTTTGAAGCCATTGTTCCATTGCGTCCTAGTCTCCAGTTTTGCTATTTGTTACAGATATCTGTGTTCCTTGGATGAAAAAAGTCCAAACAGAGTGTACATTGTGCCTTCTGTTGCATGATATTAGGAGGAATTTAACTTGGGGTGCATCAACATTGCAGAGTTACAGTTTTACCCACTTGTATCGTTCCCTAGTCTTGAGTGACAGGAGAACAAGAGGTCTCAAACTGCATTGATTCCACAGTTTACTGGGGGTCTTGGAAACATTCTGGAGATAGACTTCCTCCTAGTAAGAGAGACGCCAAAACATCTGAAGCTGTGCTTCCTCTTTCATGGCTAATCTAACTACGCAGCATCCGTAGAGTAGAATCATAGAATCCTAGAGTTGGAAGAGACCTCATGGGCCATCCAGTCCAACCCCATTCTGCCAAGAAGCAGGAAAATCATTCAAAGCACCCCCGACAGATGGCCATCCAGCCTCTGTTTCAAAGCCTCCAAAGAAGGAGCCTCCACCACACTCCGGGGCAGAGAGTTCCACTGCTGAACGGCTCTCACAGT
Source organism: Anolis sagrei ordinatus (assembly GCF_025583915.1). Classification (NCBI taxonomy): domain Eukaryota; kingdom Metazoa; phylum Chordata; class Lepidosauria; order Squamata; family Anolidae; genus Anolis; species Anolis sagrei. Next base: position 1,817,166 of record NW_026844478.1, on the reverse strand, counting down.
CAGGAAGTTCTTCCTCGTTCAGATGGAATCTCCTCTTGTAGTTTGAAGCCATTGTTCCATTGCGTCCTAGTCTCCAGTTTTGCTATTTGTTACAGATATCTGTGTTCCTTGGATGAAAAAAGTCCAAACAGAGTGTACATTGTGCCTTCTGTTGCATGATATTAGGAGGAATTTAACTTGGGGTGCATCAACATTGCAGAGTTACAGTTTTACCCACTTGTATCGTTCCCTAGTCTTGAGTGACAGGAGAACAAGAGGTCTCAAACTGCATTGATTCCACAGTTTACTGGGGGTCTTGGAAACATTCTGGAGATAGACTTCCTCCTAGTAAGAGAGACGCCAAAACATCTGAAGCTGTGCTTCCTCTTTCATGGCTAATCTAACTACGCAGCATCCGTAGAGTAGAATCATAGAATCCTAGAGTTGGAAGAGACCTCATGGGCCATCCAGTCCAACCCCATTCTGCCAAGAAGCAGGAAAATCATGTTCAAAGCACCCCCGACAGATGGCCATCCAGCCTCTGTTTCAAAGCCTCCAAAGAAGGAGCCTCCACCACACTCCTGGGGCAGAGAGTTCCACTGCTGAACGGCTCTCACAGTCAGGAAGTTCTTCCTCGTTCAGATGGAATCTCCTCTTGTAGTTTGAAGCCATTGTTCCATTGCGTCCTAGTCTCCAGTTTTGCTATTTGTTACAGATATCTGTGTTCCTTGGATGAAAAAAGTCCAAACAGAGTGTACATTGTGCCTTCTGTTGCATGATATTAGGAGGAATTTAACTTGGGGTGCATCAACATTGCAGAGTTACAGTTTTACCCACTTGTATCGTTCCCTAGTCTTGAGTGACAGGAGAACAAGAGGTCTCAAACTGCATTGATTCCACAGTTTACTGGGGGTCTTGGAAACATTCTGGAGATAGACTTCCTCCTAGTAAGAGAGACGCCAAAACATCTGAAGCTGTGCTTCCTCTTTCATGGCTAATCTAACTACGCAGCATCCGTAGAGTAGAATCATAGAATCCTAGAGTTGGAAGAGACCTCATGGGCCATCCAGTCCAACCCCATTCTGCCAAGAAGCAGGAAAATCATTCAAAGCACCCCTGACAGATGGCCATCCAGCCTCTGTTTAAAAGCCTCCAAAGAAGGAGCCTCCACCACACTCCTCCGGGGCAGAGAGTTCCACTGCTGAACGGCTCTCACAGTCAGGAAGTTCTTCCTCGTTCAGATGGAATCTCCTCTTGTAGTTTGAAGCCATTGTTCCATTGCGTCCTAGTCTCCAGTTTTGCTATTTGTTACAGATATCTGTGTTCCTTGGATGAAAAAAGTCCAAACAGAGTGTACATTGTGCCTTCTGTTGCATGATATTAGGAGGAATTTAACTTGGGGTGCATCAACATTGCAGAGTTACAGTTTTACCCACTTGTATCGTTCCCTAGTCTTGAGTGACAGGAGAACAAGAGGTCTCAAACTGCATTGATTCCACAGTTTACTGGGGGTCTTGGAAACATTCTGGAGATAGACTTCCTCCTAGTAAGAGAGACGCCAAAACATCTGAAGCTGTGCTTCCTCTTTCATGGCTAATCTAACTACGCAGCATCCGTAGAGTAGAATCATAGAATCCTAGAGTTGGAAGAGACCTCATGGGCCATCCAGTCCAACCCCATTCTGCCAAGAAGCAGGAAAATCATGTTCAAAGCACCCCCGACAGATGGCCATCCAGCCTCTGTTTCAAAGCCTCCAGAGAAGGAGCCTCCACCACACTCCCTCCGGGGCAGAGAGTTCCACTGCTGAACGGCTCTCACAGTCAGGAAGTTCTTCCTCGTTCAGATGGAATCTCCTCTTGTAGTTTGAAGCCATTGTTCCATTGCGTCCTAGTCTCCAGTTTTGCTATTTGTTACAGATATCTGTGTTCCTTGGATGAAAAAAGTCCAAACAGAGTGTACATTGTGCCTTCTGTTGCATGATATTAGGAGGAATTTAACTTGGGGTGCATCAACATTGCAGAGTTACAGTTTTACCCACTTGTATCGTTCCCTAGTCTTGAGTGACAGGAGAACAAGAGGTCTCAAACTGCATTGATTCCACAGTTTACTGGGGGTCTTGGAAACATTCTGGAGATAGACTTCCTCCTAGTAAGAGAGACGCCAAAACATCTGAAGCTGTGCTTCCTCTTTCATGGCTAATCTAACTACGCAGCATCCGTAGAGTAGAATCATAGAATCCTAGAGTTGGAAGAGACCTCATGGGCCATCCAGTCCAACCCCATTCTGCCAAGAAGCAGGAAAATCATTCAAAGCACCCCTGACAGATGGCCATCCAGCCTCTGTTTCAAAGCCTCCAAAGAAGGAGCCTCCACCACACTCCGGGGCAGAGAGTTCCACTGCTGAACGGCTCTCACAGTCAGGAAGTTCTTTCTCGTGTTCAGATGGAATCTCCTCTCTTGTAGTTTGAAGCCATTGTTCCCTTGCGTCCTAGTCTCCAGGGAAGCAGAAAGGAAGCTCCCTCCCTCCTCCTCCCTGTGGCTTCCTCTCACATATTTATACATGGCTATCATATCCTCTCAGCCTTCTCTTCTTCAGGCTAAACATGCCCAGCTCCTTAAGCCGCTCCTCATAGGGCTTGTTCTCCAGACCCTTGGTCATTTTAGTCGCCCTCCTCTGGACACATTCCAGCTTGTCAATATCTCTCTTCAATTGTGGTGCCCAGAATTGGACACAATATTCCAGGTGTGGTCTGACCAAGGCAGAATAGAGCATGGGGAGCATGACTTCCCTGGATCCAGACACTAGGCTCCTCTTGATGCAGGCCAAAATCCCTTTGGCTTTTTTTGCCGCCACATCACATTGTTGGAGTAAAACTAACCCATTTCGTGATGGTCTAATTACATCTGTTCTCCTTGATTTTACTCATCAGTTACTTCTAAACCCACCGCCTTAAATAATTGATGCCGAGTGACGTCTGTATGGGATTTCATGCCTTCCTCTCAACTCAGAAACTAGGAAAAGATGAATGCGATCGCAATGCTTTTCTAATTGGAGAATCAAACATAAAAGGGATTCATTCTCCCTTCTGTTTGGGATGCTTTCTGTAGGATTCTTTGATGGAGTCGATGTCCTTAGTTGTCCATTTCATGGATAAGACTCCATTTGCTCGTCCAAAACAACGATAATATATAACACATTTGAATTCAGGGGTTGAGATTTGCATTTATCTTCTCAATCTGGAAGAAAGGGCTAAGCTGAGCAAATCTGAATTTTGCATGGAAGGAACGATAAAAAGGCCTATTCACACAATTCCTCACATATGATACATTCTGCGCAGAATGTTGCATTTTTCGGGGAAAAATGCAACCTTGGTTCTTTTTTTTGCAAAAAGATAATCTAATGCAGTGTTTCTCAATCTGGGGGTTGTGACCTCTGGGGAGGGGGGTCACAAGGGGGTGTCAGAGGGGTCACCAAAGACCATCAGAAAACGCAGTATTTTCTGATGGTCATGGGGGTTCTGTGTAGGAAATTTGGCCCAATTCTATCCTTAGTGGGGTTCAAAATTATCTTTGATTGTAGGTGAACTATAAATCCCAGCAACTACAACTCCAAAATGTCAAGGTCTATTTTCCCCAAATTCCACCAGTTCACATTTGGGTGTATTGAGTATTGGGTATCCATGTCAAGTTTGGTCCAGATCCATCATTGTTTGCACAGTGTTCTCTGAATGTAGGTTAGCTACAACTCCCAAACTCAAGGTCATTGCCCACCAAACCCTTCCAGTATTTTCTGTTGGTCATGGGTGTTATGTGTGCCAAGTTTGGTTCAATTCCATTGATGGTGGAGTTCAGAATCCTCTTTGATTCTAGGTGAACTATAAATCCCAGCAACTACAACTCCCAAATGTCATGGCCTATGTTCCCCAAACTCCACCAGTGTTCACATTTGGGCAAATTGAGTATCCATGCCAAGTTTGGTCCAGATCTATCATTGTTTGCACAGTGTTCTCTGGATGTAGGTGAACTACAATTCCCAAACTCAAGGTCAATGCCCACCAAACCGTTCCAGTATTTTCTGTTGGTCATGGGAGTTCTGTGTGCCAAGTTTGGTTCAAGTCCATTGTTGGTGGGGTTCAGAATGCTCTTTGATTGTAGGCTAACTATAAATCCCAGTGACTACAACTCCTAAATGACAAAATCAATCCCTCCCCAGAACTCCACCAGTATTTAAATTTGGGCATATCGGGCATTTGTGCCAAATTTTGTCCAGTGAATGAGACTACGTCATGCATATCAGATATTTACATTACTATTCATAACAGTAGCAAAATGACAATTATGAAATCGCAGTGAAAATAATGTGATGGTTGTGGGTCAACACAACATGAGGAACTGTATTAAGGGGTCACAGCATTAGAGAGATTGAGAACCACTGATCTAATGTATATATACATACAAACATATATAAAGATGCCACTTTTCCTTTCTTGGTTCATTGGGATTGCTTTTATTCCCTCAGGGCAAATAGGAAAAGTGTGCCCACTCTTTGCATCCTTGTGTGACCCTATGGCAATAGCGCTTTTGGGGATAATTTGCAAGGCTCAATTGACACATTTATGGGGTGGTTAAAGAGCTCACTCGGGAGCCTGTTAAATGCTCCCCACCAAGATATATTTGCAGATGGGCTCACTGCTTGCTGATACCACGAACAAAGGAAACGAGAGATAGCGCCAGATCAGTTGTGCCAGCATTTTCGACCAACGATTTCATGTTATGGTCTTGGGAAACGAAAGGGAGGGGAAACAAGAGCAGGAGAGGAGAGCAATGGATGAAGGGGCCGCCGGCTTGACAAGGGCATAAACTTGAAAAATGGCAACCAAACTATGACAAGGCCTTAAAGATGGAAGGGACGGTTAGGGACGAAAACCAAGCCGGGTTTCAGAGACCGGAGGGAACAATGAAGTCATGAGAATGATGTCAGGCTGAAGACGCCAAGCAAAGCCAGCGAGATTAAAGGACTGGCTGTGCATTGGACCCCAGAATATGTATATATATATACACACAGACACACAGACACACACACATACACATATATACAAACATACATATACATATACATACATATACATATACATACATATATATACACACACGTGTGTGTAGATGCGTATGTATATGTGTACATGTGTGTTTATGTCTATGTGTATGTATACATATGTGTATATATGCATATATATGTTTATATGTGTATGTGTGTGTGTCTGTATACATATGTATATGCATATATGTGTGTATATCTGTGTATGTATGTATATGGATATATGTGTATATGACTGTATCAATGTGTATGCATGTGCATATGTATATATGTGTGTATATGTGAATGTATATGCATATATATGTTTATATGTGTTTATATGTGTGTGTGTTGGTATACATACGTATGTTTATTTATATGTGTATACATATGTGTGTATGCATACGCATACATGTATGTGAATATGCATATATGTGTGCATGACTGTATCAATGTGTATGTATGTGCATATGTCTTTATGTGTGTATATGTGAATGTATATGCATATATATGTGTATATATATGTGTGTGTATATATGTGTGTATGTCGGTATACATATATATGTTTATTTATATGCATATATATGTGTATATATATATGTGTGTGTATGTATACGCATACATGTATGTGAATATGCATATATGTGTGCATGACTGTATCAATGTGTATGTATGTGGATATGTATATATGTGTGTATATGTGAATGTGTATGCATATATGTGTGCATTTATATGTGTGTATGTATACGCATATACATTGCATTGAACTACAATCTGCACCATCATCATAATCAACATCATCACCATGTTTATAGCTGCTTTGAATCTCCTTATGGAGAGGAAAGTGGGATATAAATAAACATGATGATGATGATGATGATGATGATGATGATGATGATGATGCAGATTGCCATTCAATGCAAAGAGCCGCCTTTGATTGGGCATCACTTTGGCCAATGAGTTTTAGTCATCCATAAGTTGTTGTTCATTTCAAAGGATATTACTGATTGTGTTTCCCTTTCTCTCCCTTTTCAAGATCCTAAATGCCCCGGAGATGTGGATTTCCAGAACAATGACTGGGACATCAAAACAATTACAAGCTCGCTGAAGTTCTACCTCAGGTACGTTTCGCTGCTGATTATTATTTTGCTTGATGCTTGAGCAAAAAATGGGCGCTAGAAACAATATCATACAAAAGCTGACTGGCACAACCTGGGGATCACAACCAGACACAGTGAAGACATCTGCCCTTGTGCTATGCTACTCTGCTGCTGAGTATGCATGCCCAGTGTGGAACATATCTCACCACACTAAAACAGTGGATGTGGCTCTTAATGAGACATGCTGCATTATCACGGGGTGCCTGCGCCCTACACCACTGGAGAAATTACACTGCTTAGCCGGTATTGCACCACCTGACATCCGCCGGGAAGGAGCAACCAACAGTGAAAGGACCAAGGCAGTTTCAGTGTTGGAAGTCATGGTGAAGGCTGCACGGGTGTGGGGATGAGGGTTTGTTTTGTTTAGGATAGGGGTTTTGGGATGTGTGTATGGTCTGATGTGCGTAAAATGCTATGTGCTGATTTCCTGAATGTTATGGAAAAAAATTGAATAGAAAGCATTGACTGAAAGTAGTGGTAAACAGGCAGAAATAGCAAGTCTGTGTGTATTAAGTTATGTAAATGATAATAATTTGTACTCAATGTCAAAATTAACTGGTTGATTGCATAAGGTAGATAGGCATGTACACGTCAAAAATATTAGCACCTGATTATATCTGCCACGATTTGCCTTTCTGTTATGTACCATAATCAAAATAAAGTTTTATTAAATAATAATAATAATAAAAGAAAAAAATGACTTAAATCAAGAAATAGTTTTCTCAGATCTACAGAGACACTCGCTGGAACACCCCAGCAAGCAAGAGTCCAAAAGTGGCAGGCTCAAAACCAGAACCTCAATTAATGGCTGATACCAGATGAGAAACTCCCCCTGGGCACACAGAAGACTGGGCAACTTGGAAGGCTGTGCTCTGGCACCATGAGGTGCAGAGCCAACCTTAAGAAATGGGGCCACAAAGTGGAGTCCGCGACATGCAAGTGTGGAGAAGAGCAAACCACTGACCACCTGCTGCAATGCAACCTGAGCCCTGCCACATGATCTATTTATTTATTTATTTTATTTACTTTACTTGTATACCGCAGTTTCTCAGCCCAACAGGCGACTCAACGCGGTTTACAACAAGGATAGGAATCAATCAACGATATACAACTTAAAACCATAAAAGCATAATATACCATATTGACACAACAATAGACAACACAATGCATCTCATAACTAGAGTCGTGATCCAATCCGTCGTCCAAATTTCCATTCCTGTAATCATCACATTCATTGCACTGTTTAACCGAATGCCCGTTCAAACATCCAAGTTTTTAATCTTCTTCGGAACACCATCAGCGAGGGGGCTGATCTTACCTCCATGGGAAGGGCGTTCCACAGCCGGGGGGCCACCACAGAAAAGGCCCTGTCTCTCGTCCCCGCCAGCCGCACCTGTGAAGCAGGTGGGATAGAGAGCAGGGCCTCCCCAGAAGATCTTAGGGTCCTGGTGGGCTGATAGGCAGAGATACGTTCGGATAGGTAGGGCCAGAACCGTTTAGGGCTTTAAAGGCCAATGCCAGCACTTTGAATTGAGCCCGGTAGCAAATCGGCAGCCAGTGGAGCTGGTGCAGCAGAGGAGTTGTATGCTCCCTGCGCTCCGCTCCTGTTAGTATCATGGCTGCCGAGCGTTGGACTAATTGGAGCTTCCAAGCCGTCTTCAAAGGCAACCCCACGTAGAGAGCGTTGCAGTAGTCTAGACAGGATGTAACCAGAGCGTGGACTACCGTGGCCAAGTCAGGCTTCGCAAGGGATGCACGATGGAGGACCTTCTTGCGGCAACACCAGAGGCACTCCAAGGGGACAGATACTGGTCAAAGGACATTTAATCAACTACCAAGCTTGCAAACTCTGTGTTTTTGTATGTTTGTTTGTTCTGTTAAAAAATGTAATACAACTGTTCGGATGCCTGACACGATAAATTATTATTTTGTTAATGGCACTAAGACCGATGACTTGAAAAGAGATTCAACCCCTCTTTCCAGCTTCTCCCAAATGAATGAATAGTTGCCTTGTTTTCCTCCTTTGCAGGAACCTCTCTGAACCCGTCATGACGTATAAACTGCACAAGGAGCTGGTCTCGGCTGCCAGTAAGTCTCCAAAAGGCATTTTGGGGGAATAGGGTTGGTCTAGATGGTCTTTAGGGTCCCTTCCAACACCAAATATATGCAAAGAAGTCATTTGTGCCTCGTATGTCGTAAGAAAACAGGAGAAGGCATGATCATCAAGTTTGCAGACGACACCAAATTGGGAGGGATAGCCAATACTCCAGAGGACAGGAGCAGGATTCAAAACGATCTTGACAGATTAGAGAGATGGGCCAAAACTAACAGAATGAAGTTCAACAGTGACAAATGCAAGATACTCCACTTTGGCAGGAAAAACGAAATGCAAAGATACAGAATGGGGGATGCCTGGCTCGAGAGCAGAAAAGCCAATGGCATTTTGGCCTGCATCAATAGGAGCATAGTGTCTAGATCTAGGGAAGTCATGCTACCCCTCTATTCTGTTTTGGTTAGACCACACCTGGAATATTGTGTCCCGTTCTGGGCACCACAATTCAAGAGAGATATTGACAAGCTGGAATGTGTCCAGAGGAGAGCGACTAAAATGATAAAAGGTCTGGAGAACAAGCCCTATGAGGAGCAGCTTAACGAGCTGGGCATGTTTAGCCTGAAGAAGAGAAGGCTGAGAGGATATGATAGCCATGTATAAATATGTGAGAGGAAGCCACAGGGAGGAGGAGGGAGCAAGCTTGTTTTCTGCTTCCTGGAGACTAGGACGCAATGGGACAATGGCTTCAAACTACAAGAGAGGAGATTCCATCTGAACATGAGGAAGAACTTCCTGACTGTGAGAGCCGTTCAGCAGTGGAACTCTCTGCCCTGGAGTGTGGTGGAGGCTCCTTATTTGGAAGCTTTTAAGCAGAGGCTGGATGGCCATCTGTCAGGGGTGATTTGAATGCAATATTCCTGCTTCTTGGCAGAAGGGGGTTGGACTGGATGGCCCAGGAGGTCTCTTCCAACTCTTTGATTCTATGATTCTATGATTCTATATGAGGTGATATTAAGAAACACGAGAGGGGAGCCCATGTCAAAAAAATTAGAATCAAAACACTCATCAATAACTTTTTGTTACAATTTGTTGAAACTTTAAAAAATTCCCAAAAATCAGTAGATGTGCGAATGGTTCTGAAATTTGGTGAATTTACAGTGCTAAATGTGATCTACCATTGTAGCAAGTTTCATGCTGATAGCTCTAACAAAGAGGGAGAAAAGAGCCTCCGAAGTTTCCCCGTTGGACAATTACTTAACGAAAAAGTCACCAAAAAATCATTATAATTACAATATGGTATTTTGGAAACACTTTAGAAACGATTTGCCACCACCTCTAGTATTTTAGTAATGAATATTGAAAGTTTTTCTCGTTGATCGCAGAGGCGTAATAGCCATCATTCCGTCTCTGACAATATTTATTGCGGCACTAATTGGATTAGACGAATGCTTAAGCCCGCTGACGATATCGCAAACGAGGCGTTGTTAGAGCCTTTCTGCATGAATTAACTCTGCTTTCCCAAAACAATGAACACCCACATACCCATCCGTTATATAGGAAGAGAAAGCAAAGGAAATAACCTCTATTGATCGCTGGAGCCAGTGGGAGCTCGGTGCATCCACACTGTTGAATTAATGCAGTTTAGCACCACTTTAACTGCTTTAATGCCTGGAATTGTACTTTTATGCGGTGTTAGACCTATTAAAGTCCCACTCCTACGAATCCCATAGTGCTGACCCACGAAACTCTATAGTAGTGCTAAACTGCATTAAATCTGCAGTGTAGACGCACTCACTTGGAGCAATGAATGTGGTCCAGGCTTCGATGGGAAGCTATTGAAGATAATGGATTTGATTTTGGAGAGAAGATGCTGCTTGCTGCAATCTGGGAGTAGGACAAGAAAGGGATATTTTTAAAAATTATGTGTATGCATATATTTATGTGTGTGTATATATGTATGTGTGTGTGTGTGTGTATATATATATATATATATAGTGTGTGTGTGTGTGTATATATATATATGTTGTGTCTATGTATGTGTATATATATAATGTGTGTGTTTATATATATATTGTGTATATGTATATATGTATACACACAATATATATACACACAATATGTATATACACACATATATACACACACAAACACACAACATATATATATATACACACAATATAATATATACACACACACATATATATTTGTGTGTATGTGTGTGTGTGTATATATATATTGTGTGTGTATATATATTGTGCGTATTTGTGTAGTATATATGTATACACACAATATATATATACACACATAATACACACATACACGAACACACTATATACACAAATACACACACAAACACAATATTTATATACACACAATGTATATATATACACATAATATATATACACATACACACAATATACATATATATACACACAATATGTATATACACACACACAAAATATACACAATATACACACATACACACAATATATATATACACACACAATATATATATATTGCATGTGTGTATATATATATATATTGTATGTATATATTGTGTGTGTGTATATATATATTGTGTGTTTATATATTGCGTGTATATATATATGTGTGTGTGTGTATATATATATCTCGTGTGTGTGTGTATATATATAGTGTATGTGTGTATATATATATATTATGTGTGTTTATATATACACACAATATATATTTATACACACACACAATGTATATACACACCATATATATATACACACACAATATATATATATATACACACATACACACAATATATATATACACACAATATATATATATACACACAATATATATATTTATACACACACACAATGTATATACACACCATATATATATATACACACACACAATATATATATATATATACACACATACACACAATATATATATACACACAATATATATATATACACACACAATGTATATACACACCATATATATATACACACACACACACAATATATATATATATACACACATACACACAATATATATATACACACAATATATATATATACACACACAATATATATATTTATATATTGTATGTGTATATACATATATATATAGTGCATATATATATTGTGTGTGTGTGTATACATATACATATATATATATATATATTATATATATATTGTGTGTGTGTATGTGTGTTTGTGTTTGTGTGTGTGTGTGTGTGTGTGTGTATATATATATATATATATATATATATATATATATATATAGCAATTATTTGCATACATTTTGATTGTCTGCTGCTTCTGGCCTTGCCTTGACACCTCTTTGCCGGTTTTATGCTCTTTTAAGCGGATCCTAGTAATTCAGTAGGATTCAAAGTGATGCGATCGCCGGGCCCATAAACAAGAGAAATGGCAAATATCAACCCTTGAGCAGAACATCAAAGGCCCTCTTCATGCAGCACATTATCAAAAGCCCCTTTTGGGTTTGTTTTTTTCCAAACAATGCGTTAAAAATACCGTATATTCCGGCATATAAGACGACTGGGCGTATAAGACGACCCCCAACTTTTCCAGTTAAAATATAGAGTTAAGATGACTCCCATGCATAAGACTACACCCGCATATAAGACGACCCCTGACTTTTGAGAAGATTTTCTTGGGTTAAAAAGTAGTCTTATACGCCAGAATATACTGTACATAAAAGTGAATGATGACTCCGCTCGGTGCAATGCACTTGTGGAGCCGGTGACTAACAGACAGAAAAACGTGACTCAGAGAAAGAGGAAATCAATGCTTTTCAGTGGGGAACAAAGCCCTTCCCAGATGCAGACGGGTTGCAGTGGGGAACACAGTAAAATGAGCAATATCTCTATTTTGAAAAAAAAAAAATGATTCAGTTCTTGTTGCATGCTTTCAAGTCATTTCTGACATATGGTGACCTTAACGTGAAACTATCCTTGGACTTTCTAATAATAATAATAATAATAATAATAATAATGTATTGTCGAAGGCTTTCATGGCCGGAATCACTGGGTTGTTGTAGGTTTTTTCGGGCTATATGGCCATGGTCTAGAGGCATTCTCTCCTGACGTTTTACCTGCATCTATGGCAAGCATCCTCAGAGGTAGTGAGGTCTGTTGGAACTAGGAAAAAAGGGTTTATATATCTGTGGAATGACCAGGGTGGGACAAAGGACTCTTGTCTGCTGGAGCTAGGTGTGAATGTTTCAACTGACCACCTTGATTAGCATATAATGGCCTGACAGTGCCTGGAGCAAACTTTTGTTGAGAGGTGATTAGATATTAGGACAGATAAATAATAGAGCCAAAGCCAGGCGGAGAAGTGACCAAACACAAAAGGAAAGGTGGAGACAGTCGTCTTGCTTACTCCGACTCCAAGTTTGGGGAGAGCGACCCCAAATACAGCCAAAACCCCACATTCATTGGTTGAAGTATACATAACAGTGTATCGTCGAAGGCTTTCATGGCCGGAATCACTGGGTTGTAGTAGGTTTTTTTGGACTATATGGCCATGTTCTAGAGGCAATTTTTCTCCTGACGTTTCGCCTGCATCTATGGCAAGCATCCTCAGAGGTAGTGAGGTCTGCTGGAACTAGGAAAATGGGTTTATATATCTGTGGAAAGACCAGGGTGGGACAAAGGACGCTTGTCTGCTGGAGCTAGGTGTGAATGTTTCAACTGAACACCTTGATTTGCATATAATGGCCTGCCAGTGCCTGGAGCAGTCTTTTGTTGAGAGGTGATTAGATGTCCTTGTTTGTTTCCTCTCTGTTGTTGTGCTG
>NW_026844478.1:1704763-1803998 GCF_025583915.1 Anolis sagrei ordinatus | reverse complement strand
AGCAAAGGACAAGAGGGATCCTCTCACTTCTGCAGGAGTCTACCGTGTACCATGCAGCTGTGGACAAGAAGTTTCCAGAGGGACCACCAAACGCAGCAGCAGATTTGCCCAGGCACGAATCAAGAAACATGAAAGGCACTGCAGACGCCTTCAACCAGAGAAATCAGCCATAGAAGAACACCTGAGGAACCAACCTGGACACAGCATATTACTTGAGGACACAGAAATGCTGGACTACTCTCACAACCACCATGCCAGGCTACACAGAGAAGCCATTGACATCCACAAGAAGCAGGTGGGGAATTTCAACAGAAAGGAGGAAACCATGGAAATGAACAAAATCTGGCCACCAGTATTAAAAATCTCTAAAATTACAACAGCACAACAGCAGAGAGGAAACAATCAGGGACATCTAATCGCCTCTCAACAAAAGATTCCCCCAGGCACTGCCAGGCCATCAAATGCTAATCAAGGTGGTCAGTTGAAACATTCCCACCTAGCTCCAGCAGACAAGAGTCCTTTGTCCCACCCTGGTCATCATTCCACAGATATATAAACCCTTTTTCCTAGTTCCAACAGACCTCACAACCTCTGAGGATGCTTGCCATAGATGCAGGTGAAACGTCAGGAGAGAATGCCTCTAGAACATGGCCATATAGCCCAGAAAAACCTACAACAACCCGAACACTACATTTTTATTTATATAGGTAATTAGCTAGTCTCAAAAAACAAAAACTACATTACAACGCATGTGGAAAACCACATATATACACAAATATATACACACACATATACACACACACATATATATATATACACACAAACAAACACATATACACAGACTGGGCCACAGCAACATGTGGCAGGAGACGGCTAGCATATATTGGTTTCAGTGATTTTAAAGTAGAGATACACATTAAATTTGATGTTGCATTAGATTCAAGTCAGTATTTGCTGAGTCCGCCAGCTTCGGGCAGAAGCATCCCATAGAATCACTTGGAGGACCTACTTCATTGGATGCAGAGTAGACGAAATGAGGGGCCATACGTCATGTTCAACCTGACCTCAGATATGTTGTATTTCACACCCCTTTTCTTTCCCTTGATCCTCTTCTCGCTCTTTGGTCGGCAGCGTCTGCGAACACAGCAAGGAGAACCTGATGTCCCCGTCCAACATGGGGGTGATCTTTGGCCCCACGCTCATGCGGGCGCAGGAGGACACCGTGGCCGCCATGATGAACATCAAGTTCCAGAACATCGTGGTGGAGATCCTCATTGAGCACTTCGACAAGGTAGGGGTGCCTTCTGGAGATGACGGGGAGCCCTTTCTGGTCCTCCGTTCCTAAAGCAAACTGAGATAGGCATTGAAGAGATTTCTGCCTACCTTTTTAGGAAAGAGGTGAGCAAAGTCCGCCCTCGGAGCTCCATGCAAAGCTGGACTTCCCTTTTGTGTGATAAGGTTTTTGTCCCTCACAAATGTATGTAGGCAGTCCCCAAGATACATGTCTCAAGTGTAATTCCAGACACTGACACACACACACATGCGTGCGCGCGCACACACACATATAAATGTAATGTTCGTTTGTGGGATTCACCTAACTCAAAAACCACTGGGCCAATTGACACCAAATTTGGACACAAGACACCTCTCAGGCCAACGAGTGACCATCACTCATAGAAACACTGAAAAACACAGCAGAAGAGACATTAAAAGCCAAAAAACAAAAAATACATTACAACACATGCGCAAAACCAGATATAATTGTGCAAACACACAATTATACACATATACACAAATATATATACACACAAAACACATATACACAGACTGGGCCACAGCAACGCAGGGCAGGGGGCAGCTAGTATGTGCATGTGTGTATATGTATGTGTGTGTGTGTATATATATATATATGCAGGCTTTGAATTGCATAGGGAAGCATCAACATGCCTATGGTAAACTGAATTTGTTTGTAAGCCAGAATAGGGACATTTTTTCAATGTAACTCCATCCAAATATGCATGTGTGTATATATGTGCATGTGTGTGTATATATACGTATTGGATAGCATAAGGAGAGTTATTACCACGGGGAAAAGAGGTCTCCAATGGAGCTTTTTCTCCAATAATTCCTTCTACAACAAGCCACATTTTCCAAAATGCAATTGTCCCAGGGACAGAAAGTGAGGTGGAATCCCCTGACGAGCGCCACAGGCAGAAAAGGAAACACCACAGGGGTGTTCACCATTCCCTTTCCCATCATATATGTGTGTGTGTGTGTGTGTGCATGTAGATACAGATATAGATATAGCCGGAGTTACACTTCCAAAATGTAGCTGCCCTGACTTACATACAAATTCAACTTAAAACAAATCCACATTGTTTGTAACTTGGGGACATCCTCTAGAACAGCATTTCTCAACCTGGGGGTTAGGACCCTTGTGGGTGTCATGAGGGGGGTATCATGCTGTTTATACAGGAAACACAAATTTCTGATTATCTTAGGAACGCATTGCTCTCCAGAGGTAGGTGAACTACATCTCCCCTAAATCACTGTCAATTGCTCCAAAAGCCCTCTAGTATTTTCTGTTGGTCATGGGAGTTCTGTGTGGGAAGTTTAGCCCAATTCTATCATTGGTGGGGTTCAGGGGGCTCTTTGATTGTAGGTGAACTATAAATCCTAGCAACTACAACTCCCAAATGCCAAAGACTATTTTCCCCAAACTCCACCAGTGTCCACATTTGGGCCTATTGAGTATCCATGCCAAATTTGGTCCAGATCCATCACTGCTTGAGTCCACAGTGCTCTCTGGAGATAGGTGAACTACAACTCCAAATCTCAAGGTCAATGCCCACCAAACCCTTCCAGTATTTTCTGTTGGTCATGGGGGTTCTGTGTGCCAAGCTTGATTCAGTTCCATCGTTGGTGGAGTTCAGAATGCTCTTTGATTGCAGGTGAACTATAAATCCCAGCAACTACAACTCCCACTGCCCCCGGTGGCGCAGTGGGTTAAAGCCCTGTGCCAGCAGGACTGAAGACTGACAGGTCGCAGGTTCGAATCCAGGGAGAGGCGGATGAGCTCCCTCTATCAGCTCCAGCTCCTCATGTAAAGAGGACATGAGAGAAGCCTCCCACAAGGATGATAAAAACATCAAATCATCCAGGTGTCCCCTGGGCAACGTCTTTGCAGACGGCCAATTCTCTCACAACAGGAGCGACGCTCCTGACAAGACAAAAACAAAAAAAAAACCCTCCCAAATGACAAAATCAATCCCTCCACCCAACCCCACCAAATTGGAGCATATGGGGTATTTGTGCCAAATTTGGTCCAGTGAATCAGAAGACATCCTGCATGTCAGATATTTACATCACGATTCATAACAGAAGCAAAACTACAGTTATGAAGTAGCAACGAAAATAATGTGATGGTCAGGGGTCACCACAACATGAGGAACTGTATTAAGGGGTTGCAGCATTCGGAAGGTTGAGAAACAATGGTCTCTAGAAGATCTTTCAGATTGCTGGAGAACCAGTGGCCAATGTGTTGTGACTCTAGGTTGCCATTGCTTGCCTCTTTTTTGGCTAGCACAATTTATTTATTTATTATGTCATCAGCAACCAGACAGCTGTATTACATTTTTAACAAAACAAACAAACAAACAAACAAACAGACAGACAGACAGACAGACAGAAAAAACACAAAATTTGCAAGCTTGGTAGTTGATGTCCTTTGAGCAGTATCTGTCCCCGTGGAGTGCTTCCGGTGTTGCTGCAAGAAGGTCCTCCCTTGTGCATCATGTGGCAGGGCTCAGGGTGCATTGCAGCAGGTGGTCAATGGTGTGCTCTTCTCCCCACTCGCATGCCGAGGATTCCACTTTGTGGCCCCATTTCTTGAGGTTGGCTCTGCATCTCATGGTGCCAGAGCGCAGTCTAATCAGCGCCTTCCAAGTCATCCCATCTTCTGTGTGCCCAGGGGGGAGTCTCTCATCTGGTATCACCCACGGATTGAGGTTCTGGGTTTGAGCCTGCCACTTTTGGACTCTCGCTTGCTGAGGTGTTCCAGTGAGTGTCTCTGTAGATCTTAGAAAACTATTTCTTGATTTAAGTCGTTGACGTGCTGGCTGATACCCAAACAGAGGATGAGCTGGAGATGTCTCTGCCTTGGTACTTTCACTATTGGCTGCTACTTCCCGACGGATGTCAGGTGGTGCAATTCCGGCTGGACAGTGTAGTAACTCCAGTGGTGTAGGGCGCAGACACCCCGTGATAATGCAGCATGTCTCATTGAGAGCCACATCCACTGTTTTAGCGTGGTGAGATGTGTTCCACACTGGGCATGCATACTCAGCAGCAGAGTAGCATAGCGCAAGGGCAGATGTCTTCACTGTGTCTGGTTGTGATCCCCAGGTTGTGCCTTCACTGTGTCTGGTTGTTATCCCCAGCTTTTGTATGATATTATTTCTAACGCCCACTTTTTGCTTGATGTTCAGGCGGTGCTTCTTGTAGGTCCCTCCGTTCATCCGGAGAGGTCCTGCTCACGATCCCACCTGCGTCGCAAGCGCATTTGGTGGGGACAAGGGACAGGGCCTTCTCTGTGGTAGCCCCCCCAACTCTGGAACTCTCTCCCCAAGGACATCAGACAAGCCCCAACGTTGGCAGTCTTTAGGAAGAGCTTGAAGACCTGGCTGTTCCAGTGTGCCTTTCCAGAATAGGAAACTCTCAGCATCATGTCCCAAACGCACTTTACTAGAGAATTAAGATTGTCTGCACATTGCACCTACCATAAAATCCTTACATTTCTCCTGTCATGCCCAGCACTTTTAATTTTTATTCATTACATTTGGCCCGGCCTTTAGTTTTAAATGCGTCATGATGTTATTGTTTTAATGTTTTACTGTTATTGCTTTAATGTTTATTGTTTTGCTTTATGAGTTTTATTGTTGTATTTGTTATGCTGTTGTTTTATTGAGGGCCTTGGCCTTTGTAAGCCGCACCGAGTCCTTCGGGAGATGTTAGCGGGGTATAAATAAAGATAATAATAATAATAATAGTAATAGTAATAATAATAATAATAGGTCAGAGCGTGGTCCAGAGTCACTCCTCCCAGGGATTTGGATGCGCTGCAATGCTCCAGTGGGATTCCTTCCCAGGTAATAATCCTCAGAGCTTGGGATGCTTGTCTGTTCTTAAGGTGAAAGGCACATGTCTGTGTTTTAGATGGATTAGGGATCAGCTGGTTTTCCCTGTAATAGGCAGTTAGAGCACCTAGAGCTTCGGAGAGCTTCTTTTCAACCATCTCAAAGCTCCCTGCTTGAGTGGTGATGGCACGATCATCAGCATAGATGAAGCTATCACAATGAAGAACAGGAACACCAAAGACCCAGAATAGGGACTGAGCCTTTCCAATGTTGCAACGTGACTCTTTCCGGCTTGAAGACAGAGAAGACAGTGATTCCTGAGTGCTTTGGCTCCAATTAAAAATGCTCAGAAAACCCATTGAGGGTGATTTCAAGCAAATCGCATTGAGGGGCTGCAGTTTTGTGTCTCGCTCCTCATCACTGCCTTCTGTACCTACACCCAGCCAGAGAAAACGAGCTCTTTCTCATCTCCAGAAGGAGCTGGTTTTTAATTAAAAGTAAGACAACTTCTTCCCGTGTCTTTAATTTCTGCCGCGATAAGGTTAAGCCAGTAACGTTTTATTAGAGTGTGGCCTCGCAGTCACAAATGTTTCGACTCCCAATGTAAGCAAACACTTCAAATGAGTTTTCGGGCGAGTGCGGCGTATATATTATTTGCGCCGTGAATTATGAAGACTCGAAGGACCGGTGGGTCGTTGGTGCGGGTGATTGCTCTTTCGGCGGCTCTAAAGCTGATCGCCGCGGTGAAATTAGAAAAGTTGATCCCGCTAGAGAAACACATATTGTCGTTGTCACGAAAGCCCCCGACTCTGCGCACTTAAGATTAGGACCACATTGCAGAGCCTCTGAATCATTTAAATTGGGCTTTTATTACACAGTTAAGTCGGTGCAAAACCCCGCCGGGAACAAGGGACGCATTTCGGAAAGGTTTAGATGGAGGTGTCTTGAAAACGTCTCTGGATTTATGGTTCAACCAACCAAGGTAACACTGCAAGGAGAATAAAAACAAGAGAGAGCTCTGCACCCGCCAAAATAGAAACGCTCCCTTCATTAAATGTATCCTCTGGGTTGCAATTATCTGAAATTTCCATTCGAAATACACACCGAGGGATTGTGGAGCAAATAAAAGATTTCTGATTGTGAAAAGTTTTCCAAGTCTCCTTCTCTAGACTAGGGGTTCGCAAACTTTTTCAGCCTCAGAGCCTTTTGAAGCAAAAGTTCTTGTGAACCCAGTATCAAATTCCTGTTAAAACCAGTATCAATTGCCTGGTATACCATCAGCTGGATGGTAGATCATCTCAGCTGAGTGGTAGACCCACATCAACTGGTTGGTAAACCAGTATCAACTGGCTGTTAAAACCAGCATCAACTGCCTATTAAAACCAGCATCAACTGATGGGGGAACCAGCATCAACTGGGTGGTAAACCAGCATCAACTTATGGGGAAACCAGCAACAACTGCCTGTTAAAACAAGCATCAACTGCCTATTAAAACCATCATCAACTGCCTGGTAAACCAGCACCAGATGGGTTGTAGACCAGCATCAACTGGCTGTTAAACCAGTATCAACATATGAGTAAACTAGCATCAACTGCCTGGCAAAACATCATCAACTGGGTAGAAGACCAGCATCAACTGATGGGTAAACCAGCATCAACTGGCAGTTGAAACCAGCATCAGCTGCCTGGTAAACCAGCATCAGCTGGGTTGTAGAGCAGCATCAACTAGCTATTAAAACCAGCATCAGTTGCCCGGTAGACCAGCATCAAATGCCTAGTAAACCAGCACCAGCTGGGTGTAGACCAGCATCAACTGGCTGTTAAACCAGTATCAACAGATGAGTAAACCAGCATCAACTGCCCTACAAACCATCATCAGCTGGGTGGTAGACCAACATCAACTGATGGGTAAACAAGCTTCAACTGCCTGGTAGACCAGCATCCAATGCCTAGCAAACCAGCATCAGTGGGGTGGTAGACTAGCATCAACTGGCTGTTAAACCAGTATCAACAGATATGTAAACCAGCATCAACTGCCTGGCAAACCATCATCAGCTGGGTGGTAGACCAGTATCAACTGATGGATAAACGAGTATCAACTGCCTGTTAAATCCAGCATCAACTGCCTGGTAAACCAGCATTAGCTGGGTTGTAGACGAGCATCAACTGGCTGTTAAAACCAGCATCAGTTGCCTGGTAGACCAGCATCCAATGCCTAGTAAACCAGCATTAGCTGGTTGGTAAATGAGCATCAGCTGCCTGTTAAAACCAGCATCAACTGCCTGGTAAACTAGCATAAACTGGGTTGTAGACCAGCATTAGCTGGTTGGTAGACCAGCATCAACTGGCTGTTAAAGCAGTGTCAACAGATGAGTAAACCAGCATCAACTACTTGGCAAACCATCATCCGTTGGGTGGTAGACCACCGTCAACTGCCTGCTAAAACCAGCATCAACTGCCTATTAAAATCCACACCAACTGCCTGGTAAACCAGCATCAACAGATGGGTAAACCAAGAGCATCAATGTCCTGGTAGACCAGCATCAGCTGCAGTTCCAGCATCAAGCATGCTTCCTTGTTTTGGATGTAACAGGAAGCCCTGCTTTGTATGCGTGAGGAACTTCGGGTACACAAAGTATGAACAAAATGAAACTTGGATGCTGTTGTTGAAACGTTCTCCTTGCCCAACTCTATTTTTTTTTTACAGATACACAAAAGTCCTAAAAATGGGATTACGAGGGCAACAATGCTCCTAGTCTGTTGTCTCACCTAAATGTTCTGCCAGTCTTTTGTGATCTGTGGAAAGTAAGGGTGGTGCTGTAGTGGGACGGCACTGGTTTCCGCCCCCTGAAATCTTTAAATCACATCAAGAACAAAGGAACTGTTTAAGAGGAAGGGACTCGTTGCTTTCACTTTGCTCCATTTTGATGTATCTCAAATGTATCTGGCAAGGCGCTCTATGTGTTTTCGCCTGCCATTCTTGCAATCCCTTTTTTTTTGGCACCAACCTCCCAGTTGTAAATTGCAGCGTCCAAACGGGAAGATCAACAGCCATGATGGATCAAGCTGTTCCAAAGAGGCTGCCTGTCAAATGGTAGGAATGAAGATTTATTTGCCACTTAACTTGGTGGAAGAGAGACCAGACGTCTGAAAGGAACCGAGAACTTTGCAGCGTGCCTCTTGCCAGGAGCCTGCCTTTCCCCCAAATCCCATTATTGCCCCAGTTGTGATCCCAAAGGGTTTGGACCACCTTTGGACAAGGGAAAGGAGGACTGGGGAGGAAAAATTGAACATCATTGGTGGCTGCATTATTTATTTTATTTATTTATTTATTTATTTATTTACTGCACTTGTAGACCGCCGTTCTCAGCCCTAGGGCGACTCACGGCGGTGTACAACATATAAAAACAATTTACAATAAAGGCAATATCACAACAACAATAACAACATCACTATCAATAATACAACTTACACTAAATCATTCGCGACGTCTCATCATAGAATCACAATCCAATCTCGTTTTCCATATTCCGTTCCAATCATCATTGCCAATTGTTGTAGCACTTAGTCAAACGCCTTCTCAAACAACCACGTCTTTAGTCTCTTGTGGAATGTCATAAGGGAGGGCGCCTGTCTGATGTCTACAGGGAGGGTGTTCCACAGCCGGGGGGCCACCACCGAGAAGGCCCTATCCCTCGTCCCCGCCAGGCGTGCCTGTGAGGCAGGCGGGATCGAGAGAAGGGCCTCCCCGGACGATCTCAAAGTCCTCGTGGGCTCATAGGCCGAGATGCGGTCAGACAGGTATTTTGGGCCGGAACCGTTTAGGGCTTTGTAGGCCAACACCAGCACCTTGAATTGGGCCCGGTAGCAGATCGGCAGCCAGTGGAGCTGGAACAACAAGGGCGTTGTGTGCTCCCTGCGTCCCGCTCCTGTTAGTAACATGGCTGCCGCGCACTGGACTAGCTGAAGCTTCCGGGCCGTCTTCAAGGGCAGCCCCACGTAGAGAGCGTTGCAGTAGTCAAGGCGGGATGTGACCAGAGCGTGTACTACCGTGGCCAAGTCAGACTTCCTGAGGTACGGGCGCAGCTGGCGCACGAGCCTGAGCTGTGCAAATGCTCCCCTGGTCACTAGAGCTCCATACTTCTTGAATGATCCTGTAGACATGTGCGCGGATTTTGTTTCCTCCATTTCCTCCGGTACTTCAGGAACGGTAAGGGCCCTCCCAGTATGAAAAACTGCCCAACATGGAACCAGTCTCAGCTCCTCCTCCCCTGTTCAGCATCACAGTTGAATCTTTTTTGAATTTTCCTTTATTTTCCTGATTCTTTCTATTTAGTGGGACTGACTAGAAGTTGGGGACCTGAGGTGAGTGGGGTGCATGTGCATTTGGGGGCTTGGAGACGGAGAGTCACCCTTTTACCTTCTTTTTCTTCTTCCCCTCCTTCTAATTCAGAAAATATTTCCAAAATATATTTATTATTATTAGTAATAGTAATTCCGAGGGGGCCCCAGTAGCGCAGTGGGTTAAACCGCTGAGCTGCTGAGCTTGCTGACCGAAAGGTTGCAGGTTCAAATCTGAGGAGCAGTGTGAGCTCCCGGTGTCAGCCCCAGCTTCTGCCAACCTAGCAGTTTAAAAACATGCAAATACGAGTAGATCTATCGGTACCGCTCCTGTGGGAAGGTAACAGTGCTCCATGCAGTCATGCCAATGGCCACATGACCTTGGAGGTGTCTATGGACAATACCTGCTCTTCAGCTTAGAAATGGAGAGGAACACCAGCCACCAGAGTTGGACACAACTGGACTTAATGTCAGGGGAAAACCTTTACCTTTACTAATAGTAATTCCAGCAAACAAAAAGAGAAGGGTACCTCTCCTCTAGAGTAGAGAGTAGAAACAGGGATTTTAAGGTAGTCCAGGGTGGATAGCTTAACTGAGCTCCAAGTCATCACTCTTCCTTCCCTTTTGTAAAAACCACTGTTTCTCATCTGGCCATTTTTCAAATGTCATACCAAACCAGGATCAAACCAAGATTATGCAAACTATGGTTTCTGATCTTTGCAATGAAACAGTCAATTATACTTTGTGACTTTTGGAAAATGGAAATCTCCACAACCTTTTGGAGATTTTATGATCGTCGGAAAGGCACAATCTTGTTAGAAGTCATAACCTTTTGGAAAATGATGTCATCACCTCTTGGTAAAAAGCATGACTTGTTAGAGTCATAACCTTCTGGGAAAATAGCATTCATGCAAGGCAATTAGGTTTCTCGGCTGTTAAACCGACGTGCCTAAGTATGTCGTTGAACTCTTAGGGACAAAGATATGCCAATGTACAAAAACACACACATATATAGCAGAGTTTTGGAAGTGTTCCTTTAGTTGCCCAAAAACATCTACTCTCCCTTAAAATATATCTGCCTTTAAATCATGCTCTCAAGAGACAAAAATAAGCAGACTTCTTTAAAAGTAATATAGTTGGTTTACTCACAATTTTCATGTATTCAGCGTACAGGTACTTTGCATATTAATCCAGTTGCAAATAGATTTGAAGTAGTTTCACCTTTCTTAAAAAGTCTAATGGCTTCTGCGCTACATTCCGTTCCTACTGTCTTCTAAAAGGATACATCTGTTCCTATTGAAGTCTAAAGCATACAGTCTGAAAGCGTACTGTTCTAAAATAGAGTCTGAGCCCTGAACAAGCCCAGATCTGATCACATGGTCTGCAGCCCCTCCCACAACAAAGAGCTAAAGAGTAAACATCAAAGGTTTAGAACATACTGTTCTAAAATGGAGTCTGAGCCACGAACAAGCCCAGATCTGATCACATGATCTGCAGCTCCTCCCACAACAAAGAGCTAAAGAGTAAACATCAAAGTTTTAAAACATCCTGTTCTAAAATGGAGTCTGAGCCACGAACAAGCCCAGATCTGATCACATGATCTGCAGCCCCTCCCACAACAAAGAGCTAAAGAGTAAACATCAAAGTTTTAAAACATCCTGTTCTAAAATGGAGTCTGAGCCACGAACAAGCCCAGATCTGATCACATGATCTGCAGCCCCTCCCACAACAAAGAGCTAAAGAGTAAACATCAAAGGTTTAGAACATACTGTTCTAAAATGGAGTCTGAGCCACGAACAAGCCCAGATCTGATCACATGATCTGCAGCTCCTCCCACAACAAAGAGCTAAAGAGTAAACATCAAAGTTTTAAAACATCCTGTTCTAAAATGGAGTCTGAGCCACGAACAAGCCCAGATCTGATCACATGATCTGCAGCTCCTCCCACAACAAAGAGCTAAAGAGTAAACATCAAAGTTTTAAAACATCCTGTTCTAAAATGGAGTCTGAGCCCTGAACAAGCCCAGATCTGATCACATGATCTGCAGCCCCTCCCACAACAAAGAGCTAAAGAGTAAACATCAAAGGTTTAAAACATACTGTTCTAAAATGGAGTCTGAGCCCTGAACAAGCCCAGATCTGATCATATGATCTGCAGCCCCTCCCACAACAAAGAGCTAAAGTAAAACAGCAAAACACTACACACACATACAAGATAGCAATCAGGCTGAATTATGTACACAACAAATAACTAGTGGAGGCTTGAGAAGGTTGCAAAGGCTACAAAGTCCCGATTCTCCTCCAGATAGAAGAAGTGGATGAAGAACTGCATTGGCCGAAGACGGGCCATACTTCCAATGCTAAGTTAACATGCCGATGCAATAAGAGTTTGAAGAATAAACATGATAATAACGAATCTCCTTCCTCCTGAAACGTAGTTATTTATCCAAGAGAGATGTTTTCCTTTGATATTTTTGAATCTGTCTGGAAACATCCTCCGAGTTGATAGATCGTGCAAATTGAAGTTAACACATCATTGAAGGCTTTGATTGGCAATGACAACCCTATCAGCCGTGCATCTCCACGTTCCAATCCCTGTTGCAAACAATAACGGGTGTTTGTTTGTGTAATTTAGCAGAAAACGGTATTTCTCTGTGTTAACCGTGCGGAAAACCATCTGCTTTCTCATTTATTCGTAAATCAGGCAAACAGGGTTGCGTTCAGGCTCAATCTGTTAATTTGTTTCTGCTGCGTCTCACTAATGAATTGGATGTGGCTTGAAAGGAAATGGAAGCGACGAGGCAAGGAAGAAGCCCGCCCTTGAAATTGAAAATGAATATACAAACAGAAGGGAACGAGGAAGGGTTTGTGGATGGTTCATGATAGCAAAAGGAAGTCTCCAGTCCATCCCGCCGCCCAGGGATCTCATTCGCTTCGAGCTCTGAAACTAAAAGCAAACTTTTCCATAGTTCTATAAAGTTGACATTCAATTAGTATGAATCCACAATTGTATTGCACACTGGTCCCTGGTCTTGTTATCTATATAATTATGATGATGTTGTTTATTCTTTGCGTTTTTGGTTTTATTTTGCTGTAATTTGTTGTTGGGCTTGGCCTCATGTAAGCCGGCTTGAGTCCCCATCGGGGAGATGGTGGCGGGGTATACATAAAGATTATTTATTTATTTATTTATTTATTTAGAGCCTTTATAACCCGGTCTTCTCGACCTCCGAAGAGGGACTCAGGCCGGCTAACAGCAGGAAATTCATACACAAGTAGGATAAAACATAATAGCATCATAATACATTAATACATAAAATACATTAAAATACAGATCATAAAATTACAAAAAGCCAGATCGTCTAAGTAAAGTCACAAATTCATCACCATCTGCCGGTGTGGTCAGCAGTTATTGACTCAATCCACATTCTGCAAATGCTATATTCCAAAGCCAGGTTTTTACCAGCTTTCTGAAAGTCAGGAGGGAAGGGGCAGATCTAATCTCTAGCAGGAGAGAGTTGCAGAGCTGAGGGGCCACCACCGAGAAGGCCCTGTCCCTCGTCCCCACCAGACGCGATTGCGAAGGAGGTGGGACTGAGAGCAGGGCCCCTCCAGAAGATCTTCTAATTAGAATTTTATTAATTTTTATATAGATTACAGCGAAAGAGTGAGAACAATAAAGTATAGGAAAGTGAGGAAATGAAGAAAAAAAGAGAAAAAAAGAAGAAACAAAAAAGTATATTACAATCCCAAATAACCCCTAAAAACAAAATTCTACAAAAATACACAAAAAACACAAAAAAAGAATAACAAAAAAAAATGACTTCCATTCCATCTTCTTGGATCATATCTTCTTATTATTCAAAAATATAAAATAAGTTCAGAAGATCTTAACAACCTTGATGGTTCATAGGGGAGAATCCGTTCGGACAGGTAAATAGGGCCAGAGCCGTTTAGGGATTTATAGGGATTTATTTATAGGGATTTATTATTATTATTATTATTATTATTATTATTACTATTATTATTATCTCCTGTTTCAGGCTCTTTTGTTACCTCTGAGAGTATATTTTGTTATCCTGTGTTAATAATGTAATCATCGTTACTGTATCAAACCTGCATATAATTTAGAATTTTGTGCAACATACCCTATTTACTTGAATATAACACTCACCTTTTTTTGGCTAAATGACCTTCCCAAAATCGGGGTGCGCATTAGATTCGTGTAATCTTAGTGCTGAGCCAAAGCCAAAGGGGAAGCTGTTTGAGGAGTGCCGGGAGCTTCTATTTGAGGGATGTCATCTCTAATTTAATGGCCATAGTTCAATGCTCTGCAATTCTGAGAGTTGTAGTTTGGTCAGGCATCAGCATTCTTTGCAGAGTAGGGTAAAGACATTGTAAAACCATAGCCCCCATGACTCCTTAGCATTGAACCTGCCGGGGTAAATAAACAAAACACCTGCTGGGTAGGTATGTGAATTGTAGTTTCTTCACATCCTCCCTGAGTTGAGCAAGGGACTAATTGTCTCAAGGCAAGTGAGATCAAACCAAAACACTGCAGAGTCTTTATCTGTAGTTAGCAGAGATTTACAGCATAGTCTCTGACCCTGTTTGTTGCTCACTGCTTTAATAAGACAGTTGAGCTCTGGTTTTCATCCAAACTTTAATATTCACTTGTTACTTATGTATAGCTATGTATAACATGCCAAAGAGTCTGCGTTGGAAGTGGACATGCACATGTCTGCCACTTACTTTTATACGCATAGGGACAACAGGAAATGATGCAATTCTCGTCATGCCTGTCAGATGGTCATGACTCAGCCGTCCCTCTAGATCAGTGGTTCTCAACCTTTCTAACACCATGACCCCTAAATATGGTTCCTCATGTTGTGGTGACCCCCAACCATAAAATTTTCGTTGCTCCTTTATAATTGTAACTTTGCTACTGTTATGAATTGTAACGTAAATATCTGATATGCAGGATTATTATTATTATTATTATTATTATTATTATTTCCATATTGTTTTCATTGTTACAAATTCAACATAAAATTTGTTGAATTTGTAAAAAAAAAGTTCACCTACATCTGGATAGCATTGTGAACCCAAACAACAATGGATCTGGACCATACGTGGCACAAATACTCAATATGCCTAAATTTGATTTGAACACTGGTGGAGTTTGGTGAAAATAGACTCTGGCATTTGGGAGTTGCAGTTGCTTTGATGTATAGTTTCCATGCCATTAAAGAGCCTTCTGAACTTCACCAACAATTGAATTGAACTAAACTTGGCATACAGAATTCCCATGACCAAAAGAAAATGCTGCAGAGGTTTGGGGCCAAAGGAGGCAGCCTCGCGACCCCTCCGAAATGGCCAAATGACCCCCCTGGGGGTCGCGACCCCCAGGTTGAGAACCACTGCTCTAGATCCACATCTCCAATTGCTTAACACTTTAATGGAATGTGCTGTGACCACATGACTATTAGAACTGTATTTTTCACACAGTTATGCACAATGGAGTTAACAGACAACACATTTCTATCTAACACAGAACCAAGGCAATTAAAGCGGATTAATTCTACAGCAGAGATGCATCCCAAGGTTCTCCTTGAATTCGCTCTAAGTTTTTGTGTTCTAACATTTTTTGTTTTTAAATAAGGAACTCTAAGCAATGGCCAGATGTCAAAGAGGGAACTTTATGCTGCTGTGCATTACATTTGGCAACAAACACTTTTTTTGCTTTCGGGGTTTTGACCATTGAGATGCGCATTAGATTTGATGGTGCATTCGAGTAAATAAGGTAATTAGGAAATGCTAGGTGGATGAGACCGGATGTTGAAAGGTTGTATTCTTTTCCATTCTTTCTCCAGATATATTCTGGGCCGCCTGAAGACAACGCCGCACCACCAGTGCCTCCTCCACGCGTGGCCACTCGGCGCCACAAGCCCATCACCATCTCCAAGCGTCCGCTGCGGGAGAGACCGGTCTTCTTTGGCGGCTCCGTGGAAGAAGGCGAAGGTTGGTGGGGCTTGTATGTGTTTCCGTGTCTATATGCCAAAGAGTGATCTGGTGGTCAGGATCCAAAGATCTGGGTTTGTTTTCCTGTGGCACAAAGCTTGGGAGGAAACACTCAAATGATGTCCTCCACCATCACCATGTCGCAACAAGTTTCTTGCTTTTCAGAAATGCCCCTGGGATAATCTTGCAAACAGGTCTTTTTGGTCCCAGCTGGAAAAAGTCAGGAGACATCATCTTCAGAACTTCCCAGTTTGGTGCACTAAATGAGATACGTCTGCCCCAGGAGTAAGAGAACCACAGAGATTGGCAGGTGGAAAGTGATATGAGGTCGTAAATAGTTTGAGTAAATAGCTAGAGACGCAGTAAATCACTTGGAAACACAAACACGGGTTGTTTATCTCAGCGGCCAAGTTTCGAGAGAGTCACCCAGTACAGTTGTGGTATTCAGGCGGATAGCAAACCGGGTCCTTCTCCTAAGTCATAAATCCAGGAAACTATTTCCTGTGAGATCCTGAGCATTAGGCAATTCCAAGAGTTTGCAGTGACAAATACTCAGAGCAAGGCAAGGGATTCAGAGACCTATCCTCTCATACTTTTCTTAGAAGAGTCCCGTGCATAGGTTGGCATGCAAAGATTTCAATGCATATATGTCCTCCCTGCAACTTGGAACTTGTCTTGCTACTTTGGCCCATTATTTCTTCTTACTCTTTGGGTTCCCTTCTGTAGAGCTTGGCCAAAGCCCGACTCCAAATGGCATGGTCATGCCCCACTACAACGAAGCCCCCAAGCCACTCCAACGCAACCGGTTGCCTTTGCCCCGGTCGGGAGAGTTGGACTCCGCAAAACCCGTCTTGGATGGCAAGTCGGAACAGTGCGCAGAGGTAGATGTGGGGAAACTGGTGTCCCGGCTCCAAGATGGTGGAACAAAGTTTGCCCACAAAGCCGCCAATGGAGTGGCGCCAGTTCCTGGCTGCCCGAAGGCCTCCAATCTCCATGTGAAACGGCCAGCTCCGAGACCTGGGATGATGGTCAAAGAAGGTGAGTCTGAGTTGCAGGCTCAAGTGGGTGGGTGATGGTCAAAGAAGGTGAGTTTGAGTTGCAGGCGCAAGTGGGTGGGTGATGGTCAAAGAAGGTGAGTCTGAGTTGCAGGTGCAAGTGGGTAGGTGATGGTCAAAGTAGGTGAGTCTGAGTTGCAGGCACAAATGGGTGGGTGATGGTCAAAGAAGGTGAATCTGAGTTGCAGGTGCAAGTGGGTAGGTGATGGTCAAAGTAGGTGAGTCTGAGTTGTAGGCACAAATGGGTGGGTGATGGTCAAAGAAGGTGAATCTGAGTTGCAGGTGCAAGTGGGTGGGTGATGGTCAAAGTAGGTGAGTCTGAGTTGCAGGCACAAATGGGTGGGTGATGGTCAAAGAAGTTGAGTCTGAGTTGCAGGCACAAATGGGTGGATGATKGTCAAAGAAGGTGAATCTGAGTTGCAGACGCAAGTGGGTGGGTGATGGTCAAAGAAKGTGAGTCTGAGTTGCAGGCTCAAGTGGGTGGGTGATGGTCAAAGAAKKTGAATCTGAGTTGCAGGTGCAAGTGGGTGGGTGATGGTCAAAGAATGTGAGTCTGAGTTGCAGGCTCAAGTGGGTGGGTGATGGTCAAAGAAGGTGAGTCTGAGTTGCAGATGCAAGTGGGTGAGTGATGGTCAAAGAAGGTGAGTCTGAGTTGCAKGCGCAAGTGGGTGGGTGATKGTCAAAGAAGTTGCAGGTGCAAGTGGGTAGGTGATGGTCAAAGTAGGTGAGTCTGAGTTGCAGGCACAAGTGGGTGGGTCGTTCTTTTTGTTCAGTTGTGGTTGCCTTTCCTGATGGCCGATATTTATAACGTTGCCAACCCAGGTGAGTCCGAAAGCTTCGTCAAAGCACGATCACCTGGAGAGAAGCCGGTGATCACACGTCCCCCAATGAGACCCCCGGATCCTCCGTGCAAAGTCCCTACACCCCAGAAACCGGAGCCAAAGCCTGATCTGATCGTTGGAGGGCCTGGGGAGGCATCTTCCTCTGTGTGAGTATCCCACTAGAATTGGGTGGGATGGACTTCTGACCAATGACCTGCAGGAAACTTGAGAAAAAATATCTCCTGTCTCTCTGGCCACTGCCTCCAATTTACATTTATTTGACCTGGCTAATAAACAAAGACCTTTCCTACATATATGCCTATTTTGAAGGCATATATGTTAACAATCTGATGCAGTCATTAAAGATGTCATTCTTCCCTACTTTTCTTCCCAAACAAAGCAATTAGTAATGCTTAGGATTGTCTTCATGCTATGAAACATTTAGGCAAGCTGGGACCTATTTTGTGCAAAATTCACACTTTGATGCTTTTTGTGCAGAACTTTTTGCGCAGAATTGATTGTTTTATGGAAGATGGAGCCATCTTGTTCTCTGCTGCTCCAGGGTGCATCTACACCGTGGGCTTGATGCAGTTTGACCTCACTTTAACTGCCATGGCTCAGTGCTATGGAATCACAAGAGCTTTCGTCTTTTAGACTTCTCTGCCAAAAAAACTCACCAAACTACGAGTTTGGCTTTATTGTTACATGAAAAGCGAATGGATCTGTGTTGGTATTTTTTTTTTTCAGAGTGGCCTCCAGAACAAAATTCTTCGAGTCAGCTTCTTTCAGGAGAGGCAGGTAAGGAGTGGATGGGGGGCTTTCAACCTTTACGAAAAGTGAGGCATTCTGGGATTGGGAGTGGAAATTCTCCAAAGCTATTTAGGACTTCTGCTGAAATCAGGGATCAGAAAAGTCATGCTCCCCATGCTCTATTCCGCTTTGGTTAGACCACTTTACCTGGAATATTGTTTCCAATTTTGGGCACCACAATTCAAGAGAGATATTGACTCTAAGCTGGAATGTGTCCAGAGGAGGGCGACTCAAATGATCAAGGGTCTGGAGAACAAGCCCTATGAGGAGCGGCTTAAGGAGCTGGGCATGATTAGCCTGAAGAAGAGAAGGCTGAGAGGGGATATGATAGCCATGTATAAATATGTGAGAGGAAGCCACAGGGAGGAGGGAGCAAGCTTGTTTTCTGCTTCCCT
Source organism: Anolis sagrei ordinatus (assembly GCF_025583915.1). Classification (NCBI taxonomy): domain Eukaryota; kingdom Metazoa; phylum Chordata; class Lepidosauria; order Squamata; family Anolidae; genus Anolis; species Anolis sagrei. The sequence goes on along the minus strand of NW_026844478.1, from coordinate 1,785,421 downwards.
GGAGACTAGGACACAAGGGAACAATGGCTTCAAACTACAAGAAAGGAGATTCCATCTGAACATGAGGAAGAACTTCCTGACTGTGAGAGCCGTTCAGCAGTGGAACTCTCTGCCCAGAGTGTGGTGGAGGCTCCTTCTTTGGAGGCTTTTAAACAGAGGCTGGATGGCCATCTGTCAGGGGTGCTTTGAATGCAATATTCCTGCTTCTTGGCAGAATGGGGTTGGACTGGATGATGGCCCAGGAGGTCTCTTCCAACTCTAGGATTCTTTGATTCTATGTATTCAGGATATTGCATTTTAATGCTCCATTAGTAGAGAGATACATTCATCTACATTAGCCATGAATTCTGTAATTTGGGAATTGTTTTGTTCGATGGCTAATATGGAAAATTGCTAGAAATGGCACCCAAAATGTGAAAAAGTAAAGTTGGAGAGATGAGTGATTGCTTCTCAAAATACAGTTGGAATTGATTGTTCAGAAATGTTTACTTCTATGGGTTTGCTTTTCCCCACAATTTCCTATTCCCACAACCTTGCACAACAATGTACATCCCACAATAAAACAAGGGTTGTACTGTATAATTATACAATAGGAATGAGCAAGTAGCTCTGAGAGGCTGTTTTCTGGCTTCCAGAAGCAGGCAAATCATTTCCCCAAAGCTCCCAACTTCCCTGGGCGAGTATTGTATATCACTTAGGGCTTTTTCAGACCCAGCTGTTTCCCCAACTAATGGAAATATGAACACACAAGTGTAACGCAAACCACTTTTAATTGGTGGAAAGACCAGAAACTTTGCTTCTTCATCACGGGAGGAAGTCTGCAAACTCTTGTTAGGATGTTTCTCAGCACCATCAGCCTCCAGATCTTTCTTCTTGCAGGAAAAAGAAGGAATAAGAAACATTGTTTGTTTTCTGTTGGGAAAAGAAAACATACGCTATGTACACATTGCAATTGATAATCCACCCACAAACACAATTGTTGTTGTTCATTCGTTCAGTCGTCTCCGACTCTTCGTGACCTCATGGACCAGCCCACGCCGGAGCTCCCTGTCGGCCGTCACCACCCCCAGCTCCTTCAAGGTCAGTCCAGTCACTTCAAGGATGCCATCCATCCATCTTGCCCTTGGTCGGCCCCTCTTCCTTTTGCCTTCCACTTTCCCCAGCATAATTGTCTTCTCTAGGCTTTGCTGTCTCCTCATGATGTGGCCAAAGTACTTCAACTTTGTCTCTAGTATCTTTCCCTCCAGCGAGCAGCCGGGCTTTATTTCCTGGAGGATGGACTGGTTGGATCTTCTCGCAGTCCAAGGCACTCTCAGAACTTTCCTCCAACACCACAGCTCAAAAGCATCGATCTTCCTTCGCTCAGCCTTCCCTAAGGTCCAGCTCTCACATCCGTAGGTGACTACAGGGAATACCATGTAGTAACCTACGGATGTGAGAGCTGGACCTTAGGGATTAGAAAAGGATTAGAAAACACAATTAGAAAAGAAAATTCTTCCCCGCAAGCTCTGGTTCCCTCAGTGAGTTTCCAAACTTTTATTCAAGGGTGTTCCTCAATATATATATAAGGTTTGAAGAACCTATGTGTGAAGATACTAGCCAATTGTACAAAGGTGCGTTGCTGAGGTTGGCAATGGCAGGGTCCAATAATGGAGGTACTTTACCTCAGGCACTTTTTAATCCCACCGCTGCCACCAATTGAAGATGCGCAAACCAATTGTACAGGTGTGGATGATTATGGAGGGAATTAATCTCAGGCCTCAATTGTGTATAAGAATATATTATAGAGGAGGCCAATTATTACTTGTAAATTAAGGTAACTGCCACCAACGTGAGGTATTTGAGGTACCACCGATGAGATCTGGCTCTACAGACGCAGGTTAGATGAGATGAGACGTTTTTAACAAAAGATAACAAGTTTATTGTGTACAAAGCGTATGGTTGCAGGCTGTTAAATAACTTATAGAACTTTGAATATCACTTGGTTTTAATACAGTCCACTCTTTCAAATAACACAGCTCATGGCCAACTTTTACTGAGGTGAAGCTCTTTAGTGAACAATGTTTCCTACTATGAATAGCCTTCCAATTTGATCTTTCCTTGATCAAATCTCTGATCTCTAGTCCTTCCTTGACTAGGGATCTTAACAAGCTTCCTTTAGTCTTCCTTGACTAAAGAAACTGGCCAGGTTTCTCTCTTCAGCCCTCCTAGACTGAAAAACCTCCAGCTGCTCACATACAAGCCTCTCTCTCAGGCTTTTCAAGCCTCCACTCTCTCTCACACTGGCCCTTTTCCAAAGACGCACATAACTTTTCCTGCTTGGCTCCGCCAACTTCTCACTCATAGAATCATAGAATCAAAGAGTTGGAAGAGACCTCATGGGCCATGGGTGATATGTTGGGATTCTGGGCAAGTGCAATGTGCAGAGAGTCTTAAGCTCTAATAAAGTGCTTCTGGGACGTAGTGCTGGAGGTTATTCTATTCCGGAAAGGTACATCGGAATAGCCATGTCTTCAAGTTCTTCCTAAAGACTGCCAACGTGGGTGCTATTCTAATGTCTTTGGGGAAGGTGTTCCAAAGTCGGGGGCAACCACAGAGAAGGCCCTGTCCCTCGTCCCCACCAAACGCGCCTGCGACGCAGGTGGGATCACGAGCAGGGCCTCTCCGGATGAACGAAGGGAGCGCATGGGTTCATAAACGGAGATGCGGTCACACAGGTAGGCAGGTCCCAAACCGTTTAGGGCTTTGAAGGTAAGCACCTGCACCTTCTGAGAGTGCCTTGGACTGGGAGAAGATCCAACCAGTCCATCCTCCAGGAAATAAAGCCCGACTGCTCACTGGAAGGAAGGATACTAGAGACAAAGTTGAAGTACTTTGGCCACATCATGAGGAGACAGCAAAGCCTAGAGAAGACAATTATGCTGGGAAAAGTGGAAGGCAAAAGGAAGAGGGGCCGACCAAGGGCAAGATGGATGGATGGCATCCTTGAAGTGACTGGACTGACCTTGAGGGAGCTGGGGGTGGTGACGGCCGACAGGGAGCTCTGGCGTGGGCTGGTCCATGAGGTCACGAAGAGTCAGAGATGACTGGACAAATGAACAACAACAACAACCTGCACCTTGAATTGTGCTCGGTAGGTAAATGGCAGCCAGTGGAGCTCCTTAAACAGGAGAGTTGTCCTCTCTCTATAAGGGGCCCCAGTTAACATCCTGGCCGCCGCCCGTTGAACCAGTTGTAATTTCCGAGCCGTTTTCAAGGGCAGCCCCACATAGAGCACATTACAGTAATCCAATCTAGAGGTGACCAAGGCATGGACCACCCCGGCCAGTTGGAGATCTTGTTGCAAAGCTTTTCTTGTGGCATTCAAGGAGATTTCTATTTGTAAGCCATTTTTGCACCTGCTTTCTTAACCATTTTTTTCTCCTTTTCTTTCCAGCTCTTCTTCGCCTCAAGGCAGGCTCCCGAGCGACGAAGGCTGAGGCCCAAATGGTAGGCTTCATTTTTCACCAAAAAAAGAACCAGGAGAACATGGTTACTGCGGGTGGGCTCTTTCTTGCGGGAAAGATGGGAGATAAGAGTGGAACGATCCCAACATAAGATTTGTGTTTAATAGGAGGGCGCACGACTCAAAAAACCTTCTTCATTTGTTTTAACAAAAATTACGCAACCCATATATATATTTGCTTGGGTACCTGGCATTGCCCAGGTTATTTGAAAAAGTTGATTTTGTAATTTTTACAAAATGCATAATTTTGTGAGTGAACTACAACTCACATCATGCCAGGTTAATAATAATAATAATAATAAACCTTTATTTATACCCAGCTACCATCTCCCGAAGGACTTGATGCGACTTATAAGAGGCCGAGCCCAAATACATTAGTAAAAACAGCTACAACAGCAATGCAGACAATAAATAAACTCATAAACAAAGCAATAAACAGTAACAATAACACCATGACGCATTAAAAACCTATGGCAGGGCCAAATGTAATAATTAATTTTTTTAAAAAATGCTGGGCATGACAAGGTGACATATAACAATAGGCTTGGGCGGTTTCGTTCGTTAATTTCGTAATTCGTTCTTAATTCGTATTTAAATTAGCTTACGATCCAATATTGAGCCATGCAGGAATAGTGTGAGGAGTAAATTAGATTCGAAACAATTTTTTCAATTTATTTCGTAATAATTTCGTAATTATTTCGTAATTATTTTGTAATTATTTCGTAATTATTTTGTAATTATTTTGTAAGTTTTATAGTTGTTTTTTGTTTTATCACACCAACAGTCAACAACAGAGGGAGAGGGAAGCTTCAGAAGTTCCCCCTGTCCCATTTGGAGGTTTTTTAGCATATTGCGCAATCGCGTCCGCCATTAACGAATCGATTCGTAATTATACGAAATTTCGTAAATTTTGAAAATTTTTAAAAGGAAAATTTCGGAATTCTTTTAAAAAACGAAACGCGATGGACCCCTAAAAACGAAACAAGTTTAGAAACAATTTTTCCATTGTTACTCAAGCCTAATAACTAGGATAGGTACTTGGAGAGAGATGGAACGAGCAGACAATCTTAGATCATTAGTAAAGTGCGATTAGGGACATGTTGCTTAGGGTTTCCTTATTCTGGGAAGGCACACTGGAACAACCACGTTTCCAGCCCCCTGAAACTCCATCAGTACTTAAAGTTTGTTGTGTTGGGCAAGTTTGCTCTAGATGCATCATTGGTGGGGTTGAGTGTATTCTACATCTCCCACTATGGTGAGTCAGTCCCCTCAAACCCCTCCAATAGGTTGAGTTCATCATGCGGGTTCTGTGTGCCAAGTTTGATCCAGGTTCACCATCAGTTGAAGTCACCTGGCTCGAGAGCAGTACGAGTGAAAAAGATCTTGGAGTCCTCGTGGACAACAAGTTAAACATGAGCCAGGAATGTGATGTGGTGGCAAAAAAAGCCAATGGGATTTGGCCTGCATCAAGAGGAGCCTAGTGTCTAGATCTAGGGAAGTCTTGCTCCCCATGCTCTATTCCGCTTTGGTTAGACCACACCTGGAATATTGTGTCCAATTCTGGGCACCACAATTCAAGAGAGATATTGACAAGCTGGAATGTGTCCAGAGGAGGGCGACTAAAATGATCAAGGGTCTGGAGAACAAGCCCTATGAGGAGCGGCTTAAGGAGCTGGGTATGTTTAGCCTGAAGAAGAGAAGGCTGAGAGGAGATATGAGAGCCATGTATAAATATGTGAGAGGAAGCCACAGGGAGGAGGAGGGAGCAAGCTTCCTTTCCGCTTCCCTGGAGACTAGGACGCAATGGAACAATGGCTTCAAACTACAAGAGAGGAGATTCCATCTGAACACGAGGAAGAACTTCCTGACTGTGAGAGCCGTTCAGCAGTGGAACTCTCTGCCCGGAGTGTGGTGGAGGCTCCTTCTTTGGAAGCTTTGAAACAGAGGCTGGATGGCCATCTGTCAGGGGTGATTTGAATGCAATATTCCTGCTTCTTGGCAGAATGGGGTTGGACTGGATGATGGCCCAGGAGGTCTCTCCCAACTCTTTGATTCTATGATTCACACATGAATCACAACTCCCAGAAATTAAGGTCAGCCCAAACCCCTCCAGTAATCAAATTTCAGTATATCGCATATGTGTGCCTGTTTTTCACTCCTTGCGTTCTCAGGCTTAATCTATTTTCCTGGGAAAACTCCCCATGTGCTCAAGGCCTTTTTTCTCAAGGGGACTGGAATTTTCACTTTCCTCTGTTGCCTGGGAATGAGCACAGGAATCCAAAACATCGCCCACATCTTCCTGTAATTCTCTCACAGACTCCTCATTTTGAAACCCATCACGCCCTGATCCGTCAGAAAATTCCTCTGGTGCTTGCTGGACTACAACAATAACCAGTACATCCTTTCCCCAAGGATGAGTTGCCTGAGGGCTGAGAAAAGCGGTATATAAATAAAGTACATAAATAATAAAAATAAATAAATAAGTTTCAGAAAGATTTGTTCATCCAATGATTTTTAAGGAATTTTAAAATGTTTGCTCTAATTTTTTAAAAAAACCCAAGAGATATACCTTCTGGATTTTTTTTCTGAAACAATAGAAGGAGCAGAGCATAATTCCTGCCATCGTTCAGAAAGATCCCCTCATCCAACAATTTTTAGGATTTTTTTTTAAAAAATTATCTCCTAATTTTTTTATCATATCACATGCAACTTGAGGAACTGCAAGTCGCTTCTGGTGTAAGAAAATTGGCCGTCTACAAGGGGATTGCCCAGGGGATGCTCGGATGTTTGATCATCCTCGGAGGCTTTTCTCATGTCCCTGCACAGGAAGCTGGAGCTGTCAGATGGGAGCTCACCCCATCTCGCGATTTGAACCACTGACCATCTGGTCAGCAGTTCAGCCAGCACAAGGGTTTAATCCATTACGCCACTGTGACTAATGAGAGGAGGAGACAAACACAGCCTGCAGGGGAAAAAAACACAGGTGCAGTTGTTGTTCCCAAATCCCTGGGATTGGAAGTCCAAACTGTAGTTGGCTGAGAAGGAGCATGTGATGCATCTCCCCCCGTCTTTCCCTTTTATCCCATTCAGTCTCAGTCTACTTTGGAAAAAAATCAATGATACATTAACTATTTTTCTCCAGAATCCCCAAGGGAACAATTTTACGGCGGGGCTCAATTTAGAATTGTAGATACAGTTCGTTAGTACAAATTTATACAACTTACTAATTGCCTTCTGAAATTTTGCACAGCCCTAATGTTTACTGTCCTTTGGTGAGACTGATATAGAAGGTATCTGAGAGGTCTGTTCTTCTGAGCATTGAGACCTTCCTTGTCTTCTTCCCTCAGACGTTTTCCGTTCCCGTCCTGGCTGGTTCCAGGTTGGTTGGTTCTAGATCTTCTGATGTTCTCCAGAACCATGTCCTTGGAGACTTCTGCTGCTGCGGGAGAAGTGGGAGAATAGTTCCACCTTGGTGTTGGGAAGACACACCGTTGGCTCGATCTCTCCTCGTTTCTGCCGTTTCTTGTGTCCAAAGAGCATGGCTTGGCATGCCCATGTTTGCATGATGCAGCTGGATAGTCAACAGTGCAGAGCCATTCCAACACGCTTCTCCTGCCATCATCTCCTTGACCGTGAAGACATTCCTTGATGTTGATGCACTGGCCATGTCGGGTTACGTCCTCCACCCTCTTTTCTATCTTAATTTGTACAGACTCGAGGTGTCATGTGTTGTATATATCGTTCAGACATGTGGCAACAATTCCACTGTTGATGGAAGGCAGAAGACGCAGATGGGCCCATCTCTCAGCCAAGCTTCCATCCATCTTCGCTCTTTGGCTTCGGGGCGGGAATGCAGACAACCTTTCTCTGCTCTTCATATGAATGTGAAGTCTTTTCAAGCTCCGGCTCTCCGAATGGCACCAGGAGGCTGGAAGAATCTCTCTCACGTTCCATCTGATGGCATTTTTGGTAACCTCCAAAGCAGCTGTCGCTCATGGAGAGGGAAGAGGTCCAAATACCTTTCCTTTGGCTCCTTTTCGACGTGAGGAATGGCTTCCAGCTTGACTTGGACTGAGACAAGATGATTGTTCTGTGACATTATTTTATAAATATACATCATTGCCTTGCCAGCAGCCCTGCCATTGGTGTAAGAGAGGGACCATTGGGATGCCAGTTTCTTTTGCTTACACACACAGCAGATTTGGGGCAATGGCAGAGGGATTTGACACATTTCATCCCAATGGCTCATTTTCCTGGACTCAACATGGGTCCTTGTGGTAAAGAGTGGATTTTTGGAGCAATAGGTGTTGCTCTGAGATCATGTCTTAACCCCAAAAGGCCACCCAATTTGGGGTGTGAGAGTCAATTTCGATATGCATTAGATTCAGGAGAACCTTTCTTCTTTTTCCAATGGGGAATGGCTTGGAGATCAACATTTTGTTACACTTAGGAGTGAAAAAATGGGGGTCATTTGGGGGGGGGGGGGGTTCAAATGTAATTAAATTATATTGGAGACATTTAGTGACAGTCAATTTGTGGGGGGGGGGGGGGGGGGGGGTTCAAATGTAATTAAATTATATTGGAGACATTTAGTGACAGTCAATTTGTGGGGGGGGATGCAGTGAAAATACCGAGGTCCAATGTCCCTTGGGGGGTCCAATTTTGGTACCTACATTCCAAAGTATTGCTCTCCCATTTTCTTTACAGATTCTCCATTCCATCCAATGTTTACCAGGAAAAGCCCTTCTATGGACTCCGTTGCTTTGATAGAACATGATTGGAGTCTCCACACAGTTTTTGGGAACCAAACACACATGGTCTAGATCAGACATGGGCAAACTTTGGACCTTCCTCCAGATGTTTTGAACTTCAACTCCCACCATTCTTATCAGCCTCAGGCCCTTTCCTTTTCCCCTTCAGCAACCTCAGTCCTTTTCCTTTTTCCCCTCGGCAGCCTCAGGCCTTTTCTTTTTTTCCCCCTCAGCAGCCTCAGTCCTTTTCATTTCCCCCCTCATCAGCCTCAGTTTTTCCTCTCCCCCCTCAGCAGCCTCAGTCCTTTTCCTTTCCCCCCTCATCAGCCTCAGTCCTTTTCCTTTTCCCCCTTCATCAGCCTCAGTCCTTTTCCTTTCTCCCCTCAGCAGCCTCAGTCCTTTTCCTTTTTCCCCTCAGCAGCCTCAGTCCTTTCCCTTTCCCCCCTCAGCAGCCTCAGTCCTTTTCCTTTCCCCCCTCAGCAGCCTCAGTCCTTTTCCTTTCCCCTCAGCAGCCTCAGTCCTTTTCCTTTTCCCCCTCAGCAGCCTCAGTCCTTTTCCTTTCCCTCCTCATCAGCCTCAGTCCTTTTCATTTCCCCCCTCAGCAGCCTCAGTCCTTTTCACCCTCAGCATCCTCAGTCCTTTCCCTTTCCCTCCTCAGCATCCTCAGTCCTTTTCACCCTCAGCAGCCTCAGTCCTTTCCCTTTCCCTCCTCAGCATCCTCAGTCCTTTTCACCCTCAGCAGCCTCAGTCCTTTCCCTTTCCCCCCTCAGCATCCTCAGTCCTTTTCACCCTCAGCAGCCTCAGTCCTTTTCCCTTTCCCCCCCTCAGCAGCCTCAGTCCTTTTCTTTTCCTCCCTCAGCAGCCTCAGTCTTTTTCCTTTTCCCCTTCAGCTGCCTCCGTCCTTTTCATTTCCCCCCTCAGTAGCCCCAGTCCTTGTCCTATTCCCCCTCAGCAGCCTCAGTCCTTTCCCCTTCAGCAGCCTCAGTCCTTTTCCTTTTCCCCCTCAACAGCCTCAGTCCTTTTCCTTTCCCCCCTCACCAGCCTCAGTCCTTTCCTTTCCCCCCTCAGCATCCTCGTCCTTTCCCCCCTCAGCAGCCTCTGTCCTCTTTCCTTTCCCCCCTCAGCAGCCTCTGTCCTTTTCCTTTTCGCCCCTCAGCAGCCTCAATCCTTTTCCCTTTCCCCTCAGTAGCCACAGTTCTTGTCCTATTCCCCCTCAGCAGCCTCAGTCCTTTTCCTTTTCCCCCTCAGTAGCCACAGTTCTTGTCCTTTTCCTCAGCAGCCTCAGTCCTTTTCCTTTCCCCCCACAGCAGCCTCAGTCCTTTTCCTATTCCCCCTCAACAGCCTCAGTCCTTTTCCTTTTCCCCTCAGTAGCCCCAGTCCTTTTCCTTTTCCCTCTCAGCCGCTTAAGCTAAGGGGGAAGGAAGGGACCTGAGGCTGTTAGGAATAATGGGAGGTGAAGTCCAAAACATCTGGAGGGAGGCCTGAAGTTGGCCCATACCTGGTCTTGATGGTGCACTTGAGTCGTCCTTCTCAGGCAACACTTTCCCGAAAGCACTGCCCATTTTCTGTCTTTGGTCCTGCTTTCCTTCCAAGGCATAATGTTGGCTTTTGCAAGAGTTTGGGAGAACTTGCTCCTTGTTACCTTCAGACACATGTTATGTTCAGTCTCATAAGTTTGCCTAAGACAATTAAAAAGTGCACTGCACACTGAGTTGGATCTTATCTCTCTATGCTCTTCTTCATATCCAACCGCTTGACATGAATCCTTTGGGGTTGCTTTAGTTGTGTTTCCCTGCATTGCACTGTAAAAGGTGGACCCCAGAACGGGTGGGGAAGGGCTATTGAGGACCCCAAAACCAGATCAGGGATGCTGATCCCTCCAAATGATCTGCCAATATTGTGGTTGATCCTCTTTCAGCTAGTGTAATGATCAAGCATGAAGAAATATCAGTATCAATGCTTGTCAAATCATGGTTGCCCTGGGAATCATGAAGGTTACCTGTCCATCTTTTCTCTGCCGATGTCTTTGAGAGTAAGTGACACTGAACCCATGAGAGATATGTCTATGCAGACACATGCGTTTCTGCATGGAGTGATTTCCCATTTTGGGAATGTGTTAATAAAATGATGCACAGAAATAGTTTCTTTTCTTCCTGGTATGTGGGGATAAACCCACCAAATGTTTACAATCCTTCCAAAGCAGAGACCCCAGATTGGCTTGGATTGCAGCTCCCATGATTCCACATCAACGTAGCTAATGGTGAGGGATGATGGGCGCAGCAGTCAAGCAACATCTGGAAGAACACACTTTGACCATCCTTCCTAGTCTTTTTCAAAGCTTTGTTGTTTCTGGGTTGGCTTGTTTTGGACCAAACAAAGAAGCAAAAAGGGATCAGGCTAAACTCATTATCCTCAACCCATCATTCCAAGGAATCAGATCAAGAGTTGTGCAAAAAGTTGTAGTCAGCGTTTACGGTGAAACCCCAAAAGATACAGTGGAGATGAACTCAACAGCCTTTGGTATGTGAAAGGAGGTCCTTTTCTGCTGAATCCTTGGGGTTATTTCCTCTACATAAAGATCTGGGGACCATATTGATAATCAGGATCGCTTTCCTGTGTTTACATCTGTGTATCTGGTGCCTGCTTTTATTCCAGATGTCCTGCAATTCAGCTCAGTATTCCGTGAATGTCCAAGCACTTAAGATCTCTCCCACCTGATGTGTTGTGTTGGTGAAAATGTGTAGAATAGTTGTAATGTTGCTTATAAAGTTTCCATGGATTAAAAAAACAAAACCCTTGTCTGTGGATGTTATTTCTGAAGGCTTAAAGGTGTGCCATCTAAATACAATGCAGAATGTGGCAAGGAATATCTGGATGCATGTATGCAAAAGTTGCTAGATAGTTAATCCAGTTCAGTGAAGGGTTTCCAGAAGGATTAAGGGAGCAGAAATAGGGAAGTTGTCATCTCGTACATACAGGAAGTCAATAGTCCACGCTAGGCTTGGGCAGTTTCGTTAGTTAATTTCGTAATTCGTTATTAATTCGTATTTAAATTAGCTTACGATACAATATTGAGCCATGCAGGAATAGTGTGAGGAGTAAATTAGATTCGAATTTTTCCAATTTATTTCGTAATTATTTCGTAATTATTTCGTAATTATTTCGTAATTATTTTGGCATGTCTGGTGCAAGTTTTATAGTTGTTGTTTGTTTTATCACACCAACAGTCAACAACAGAGGGAGAGGGAAGCTTCAGAAGTTCCCCCTGTCCCATTTGGAGGTTTTTTTTAGCATATTGCGCAATCGCGTCCGCCATTAACGAATCGATTCGTAATTATACGAAATTTCGTATATTTCAAAATTTTTAAAAGGAAAATTTCGGAATTATTTAAAAAAACGAAACGCAATGGACCCCTAAAAACGAAACGAGTTTAGAAACAAATTTTTCCGTTGTTACCCAAGCCTAGTCCACACACATTAAATACTAGGCCTGTGTGATCAATGAAATAATAATAATAATAATAATAATAATAATAATAATAATAATAATACCACCACACCTGGTATATAATTAGACCACACCTGGAATATTGTGTCCAATTCTGGGCACCACAATTGAAGAGAGATATTGACAAGCTGGAATGTGTCCAGAGAGGGCGACTCAAATGATCAAGGGTCTGGAGAACAAGCCCTATGAGGAGTGGCTTAAGGAGCTGGGCATGTTTAGCCTGAAGAAGAGAAGGCTGAGGAGACGTGATAGCCATGTATAAATATGTGGCAGGACAGCTACAGCAATTCTTAGATGAGACTGCGGGTTTGGACCCCTTTCAATCAGGGTTTCGTTCAGGTCATGGGACTGAGACTGTCTTGGTAGCGATTACTGACGGAATTCGTCGTCAGTTAGACGTAGGTGGATCAGCTCTATTGGTACTCTTGGACCTCACAGTTGCATTCGACACCATGGACCATGACTTGCTGATTCATCAATTGCCTATGTCTGGTGTACGAGGAGGTTTATCCCTGAAATGGTTCAATGCGTTCCTCCGGGACTGGAGACAGAGGGTGGAGTGGTGAGGCCAAAGCTCTGAGAGCTCCTGCCTTTGCTGTGGAGTGAGTCCCCCAGGGTGCCATCCTCTCACCCCTGCTATTTAACATCTATGTCCGGCCACTTGCTGGACTGGTGCCGAGCTTGGCACAGAGTGCTACCAGTATGCAGATGATACCCAGCTACTCTTGCGTCTCGAACCTGGGACAACCACGATTCCTGAGAACTTTAGGCTGTGTTTGGAAGCAGTGAGGAGTTGGCTGCGAGCGAGCAGACTCAAAGGGAATCCTGCAAAAACGGAGATTCTCTGGCCTGGTCAGCCGCCAGAATTAACCCAGTCTCTGCCTGATTTGGATGGGGAAGCTCTGGTTCCGCCTGCCACTGTTCAAAGCCTTAAAGGGGTTGTGTTGGACTCATTGCTGACGAGGAGGCCCAGATCACTGCCATAAGGAAGCAGGCCTTTTCTCATCTTCGCCAGGCAAGGACATTGGCATCTGACCAGGCCCATAGCCAGGATTTCTATTCGAGGGGGGGGGGGGGGGGGGGAATTTTTTTCAGGGGGGGTTGGGGGGGGGGCTGAGTGGGGGGGGGGGAGTCTGAGTGAAAGAGGGTCTAGCCTAGCAAACCTTTGTATCATTACCCCAATACCCCCATGCATATGGGATATATTGAGTATGGTGATCAGATCATGATATGAATAAACATAACAGTTTAAATAATGCACCAGTAAGGCCTTTTCGCAAACCACCATGAGAATTGGGGGGGGGGGGGGCTGAAGCCCCTCAAGCCCCCCTCCCTGGCTACATGCCTGCATCTGACCTTCCGGTAGAAGCATTGGCAATGGTCATCCATGCCACAGTCACCACCAGGTTGGACTATTGCAACACCTTCTATGCCGGCCTTCCCAAGTCAACAACCCAGAAGATTCGAATGGTCCAAAATGCAGCGGCCAGGCTGCTAGCGGGATCATCTCTAAGATCCCATATCACACCGATTCTGCAACAACTGCATTGGGTACCAAGAGAACATCGGATCTCTGACAAGATCCTGATCCTGACATTTAGAGCTCAAAATGGCCAAGGACCTTTCTATCTTAGGGACTGCCTCATTCCTTTTCTCCATCCGTGGTCACCGAGGGAGGGAGGCACATTTGGAAGCTACAAGGCGTAGAGAGCTTTTTCGACCGATGCTCCAATCCTGTGGAACTCATGGCCTCCATACGTTAGAGCAATGTCGGACCTCAAGACTTGGCTGCTTGGTTGTGCATTTAAGTAATCAGATCTAATTTGCCAAATAGTCACTGTTGAATGTTTTTATATTGTGTAAATGCTATTTTAGATTGTAAGTCGCTCGGAGCACCTTGGTGGAGAGTGACTAATTAAGAAATAAAGTGAAGTGAAGTGAAGTGAAATATGTGAGAGGAAACCACAGGGAGGAGGGAGCAAGCTTGTTTTCTGCTTCCCTGGAGACTAGGACGCAAGGGAACAATGGCTTCAAACTACAAGAGAGGAGATTCCATCTGAACATGAGGAAGAACTTCCTGACTGTGAGAGTCGTTCAGCAGTGGAACTCTCTGCCCCGGAGTGTGGTGGAGGCTCCTTCTTTGGAAGCTTTTAAACAGAGGCTGGATGGCCATCTGTCAGGGGTGATTTAAATATGTGAGAGGAAGCCACAGGGAGGAGGGAGCAAGCTTGTTTTCTGCTTCCTTGGAGACTAGGACGTGGAACAATGGCTTCAAACTACAAGAGAGGAGATTCCATCTGAACATGAGGAAGAACTTCCTGACTGTGAGAGCCGTTCAGCAGTGGAACTCTCTGCCTCGGAGGGAGTGTGGTGGAGGCTCCTTCTTTGGAAGCTTTTAAACAGAGGCTGGATGGCCATCTGTCAGGGATGATTTGAATGCAATATTCCTGCTTCTTGGCAGAATGGGGTTGGACTGGATGGCCCAGGAGGTCTCTTCCAACTCTATGCTTCTATGAACTTCCTGACTGTGAGAGCCGTTCAGCAGTGGAACTCTCTGCCCCGGAGTGTGGTGGAGGCTCCTTCTTTGGAGGCTTTTAAACAGAGGCTGGATGGCCATCTGTCAGGGTGCTTTGAATGCAATATTCCTGCTTCTTGGCAGAATGGGGTTGGACTGGATGGCCCACGAGGTCTCTTCCAACTCTAGGATTCTATAACTTCCTGACTGTGAGAGCCGTTCAGCAGTGGAACTCTCTGCCCCAGAGGGAGTGTGGTGGAGGCTCCTTCTTGGAGGCTTTGAAACAGAGGCTGGATGGCCATCTGTCAGGGGTGCTTTGAATGCAATATTCCTGCTTCTTGGCAGAATGGGGTTGGACTGGATGATGGCCCACGAGGTCTCTTCCAACTCTAGGATTCTAGGATTCTATACAGGAAAGGAGATTCCACCTGAACATGAGGAAGAACTTCCTGACTGTGAGAGCCGTTCAGCAGTGGAACTCTCTGCCCCGGAGTGTGGTGGAGGCTCCTTCCTTGGAAGCTTTGAAACAGAGGCTGGATGGCCATCTGTCAGGGGTGATTTGAATGCAATATTCCTGCTTCTTGGCAGAATGGGGTTGGGCTGGATGATAGCCCAGGAGGTCTCTTCCAACTCTTGGATTCTAGGATTCTATGAGTCTTAACTCATGCCAGCCCAGCTTTGACTCCATCCACTCTTGATTCTGTTTTCATCATAAGTTATTTTTGCTTGCTTAGAAACTCCTGCCATGATCCGCTTCCCATTGGGAATCAACTTGAGCTGCAATTGTGTTTCTTTTTCGAATTCGTTTTGGCCGCTCTGTGTTTTGTACGAGCCCCTTGAGCAGAAACCTCTCCTCAACCTTTTTCTCTGCTCTTTGGCTTCTAAAACTCAGGAACTGACTCCCTAAAACTCCCAACTTCCCTTGATAAATAACATACATCTCATTTTGGATTTTTTTTTCAGGTCTAGCTGTTTCCCTGGTTAGTGGAAGTCTGAACACACAAGTCTGAGACAAACAACTTTGTTATGGGTGGAAAGACTAGGAAGGTATTTACTTCTCTGGAGGAGGTGAATCATATGCAAACTCCGATTAGGATGATTCTCCCCATTCTGGGAGGACCTTCCTCGGCCTCACCAGCCTGCAGGTCTTATTCCTGTGTGGAAAAGAAGGCTTGTTCTCTTTTGGGGGAAAAACAATGTGCTCACCTGAATTGATAACTAAAAATTAAAAAATATCAATTCCTGGGTTGAATGTATTATTTCCTCTTTAAATATGGGGTAAATATTGTGAAAGTAGGTGTTCTACTCCAGAACTTTGTTTTTGGGACACAAACAATACCAAATTGTTTGAAACTTCATGAGATATTTGTTGATAAACTATAGCAAAATGGGCTATAGCAGGATGTCCCAAAAAGACACTGTTTTTGCAGGGTTGCTGTAAGTTTTCTGGTCTGTCTGTCCATGTTCCAGAAGCATTCTCCCCTGACGTTTCACCCGCATCTATAGCATGCATCCTCAGAAGTTGTGAGGTCTGTTGGAAACTAGGAAAATGGGTTTTATATACCTGTGGAAAGATATTTGGGGTGGGAGAAAGAACTCTAAAAAAAAGACACTGTTTTTGCAGGGTTGCTGTAAGTATTCTGGTCTGTCCATGTTACAGAAGCATTCTCTCCTGACGTTTTGCCCACATCTATAGTATTCATCCTCAGAGGTTGTGAGGTCTGGAAACTAGGAAAATGGGTTTTATATACCTGTGGAATGATGTTTGAGGTGGGAGAAAGAACTCTAAAAAAAAGACACTGTTTTTGCAGGGTTGCTGTAAGTTTTCCGGTCTGTCTGTCCATGTTCCAGAAGCATTCTCTCCTGATGTTTTGCCCGCATCTATAGCATGCATCCTCAGAGTTGTGAGGTTTGTTGGAAACTAGGAAAATGGGTTTTATATACCCGTGGAAGGATGTTTGGGGTGGGAGAAAGAACTCTAAAAAAAAAAGACACCGTTTTTGCAGGGTTGCTGTAGGTTTTCCGGTCTGTCTGTCCATGTTCCAGAAGCATTCTCTCCTGAAATTTTGCCCACATCTATAGTATTCATCCTCAGAGGTTGTGAGGTCTGGAAACTAGGAAAATGGGTATTATATACCTGTGGAATGATGTTTGGGGTGGGAGAAAGAACTCTCGTCTGTTGGAGGTAGGTGTGGATGTTGCCATTGGCCACCTGGATTAGCATTTGATGGCCTAGCAGTTCTCAGTGTGTGGCTTCATACTGCCTGGAGGCATCTTTCTCCCACCCTGGACCTTCCACAAATATATAAACCCAATTTGCCTAGTTTCCAACTGACCTCACAACCTCTGAGGATGCTTGCCATAGATGTGGGTGAAATGTCAGGAGAGAATGCTTCTAGAACATGGCCAGGCAGCCCGAAAAACCTACAACTGTGTCTTTTTGGGACATCCTGCTGTAGCCCATTTTGCTGTAGATCCTTTGGAAACCTGCCCACGCTTTCCGCCTCCCTTCCATAAACGTTGTCCCATCCTGGTCACCTCCTCCTTGGCGGCCCTTTTGGCCACACGTCCCCATTTGTGCGCTTTTATGTCAATGCAGATGAAAGAGGGAACATTAGGGGAAAAGAGAGGGAGTTATTTATGGGCTCCTTTTAGATAAAATCAAGCGCCATAAGGATGCAGAGAAGGGGCTCGGAGCCCCTCGGCTGTCTTCGGCTCCCGGCGGTCGGTTAATTTATTAGGCTGGAAAAGTTGCTTTGCAAAGCAAAGGGGCCCAAGGCGAGGGAAGGCGACTTTGTGAGCTTTTCTGCAGAAGACACTGGCTTGAATGCTTCTTCTCCATGCAAACATCCACCCAGGATCTCACAAGAAAGGGCAGCAACATGGAGGCAAGGAGGAGAGATGGGCCATTGGTGGATCTTCTTAGCACTAAATGAGACATAGTATTCTCTCCCTTCTTATTTATTTATTTATTACTTTACTTTACCGCAGTTTCTCAGCCCAACAGGCGACTCAACGCGGTTTACAACAAGGATAAGAATCAATCAACGATATACAATTTAAAACCATAAAAGCATAATATACAATATTGACACAACAATAGACAACACAATGCATCTCATAACTAGAGTCGTGATCCAATCCGTCGTCCAAATTTCCATTCCTGTAATCATCACATTCATTGCACTGTTTAACCGAATGCCCGTTCAAACATCCAAGTTTTTAATCTTCGGAACACCATTAGCGAGGGGGCTGATCTTACCTCCATAGGAAGGGCGTTCCACAGCCGGGGGGCCACCACAGAAAAGGCCCTGTCTCTCGTCCCCGCCAGCCGCACCTGTGAAGCAGGCGGGATAGAGAGCAGGGCCTCCCCAGAAGATCTTAGGGTCCTGGCGGGCTGATAGGCAGAGATATGTTCGGATAGGTAGCTTGGGCCAGAACCGTTTAGGGCTTTATAGGCCAACGCCAGCACTTTGAATTGAGCCCGGTAGCAAATCGGCAGCCAGTGGAGCTGGTGCAGCAGAGGAGTTGGTACGCTCCTGTTAGTATCATGGCTGCCGAGCGTTGGACTAGCTGGAGCTTCTGAGCCGTCTTCAAAGGCAACCCCACGTAGAGAGCGTTGCAGTAGTCTAGACGGGATGTAACCAGAGCGTGGACTACCGTGGCCAAGTCAGACTTCCCAAGGTACGGGCGCAGCTGGCGCACAAGCTTTAGCTGTGCAAATGCTCCCCTGGTCACCGCCGAAACCTGAGGTTCCAGGCTCAGCGATGAGTCCAGGATCACACCCAAACTGCGAACCTGCGTCTTCAGGGGGAGTGCGACCCCATCCAACACAGGCTGTAACCCTATGCCCTGTTCGGCCTTACGACTAACCAGGAGTACCTCTGTCTTGTCTGGATTCTTCTGGAAGAGAAGTCATCTATAGCCTGGAAAAGGTAAAGGTAAAGGTTTTCCTCTGACATTAAGTCCAGCTGTGTCCAACTCAAAGGGTAGGTACTCATCTCCATTTCTAAACCAAAGAGCTGGCGTTATCCTTAGACACCTCTAAGGTCATGCGGCCAGCATGACTGCATGGAGTGCCGTTACCTTCCTGCCAGAGCAGTGATTGGCACACTGGGTGCAGTGCCTCAAAACCTCATGTGGCCAGCATGACTGCATGGAGCACTCTTACCTTCCCGACTTTTTTTGTTTGTCGTGTCAGGAGCGACTTGAGAAACTGCAAGTCGCTTCTGGTGTGAGAGAATTGGCCGTCTGCAAGGACGTTGCCCAGGGGACGCCTGGATGATTGATGTTTTTATCATCCTTGTGGGAGGCTTCTCTCATGTCCCCACATGAGGAGCTGGAGCTGATAGAGGGAGCTCATCCGCCTCTCCCCGGATTCGAACCTGCAACCTGTCAGTCTTCAGTCCTGCCGGCACAGGGGTTTAACCCACTGTGCCACCGGGGCTCCAGTGGACTGAGCCGTACCTATTGATCTACTCACACTTGCATGTTTTCGAACTGCTAGGTTGGCAGAAGCTGGGGCTAACAGCAGGAGCTCACCCCGCTCCCCAGATTCAAATTGCCAACCTTTTGGTCAGCAAGTTCAACAGCTCAGCGGTTTAACCCACTGTGCCACCGAGGGCTCCTAACAATAAGGATATGCTATTATTATTATTATTATTATTATTATTATTATTATTGACACAGAAGCACAGTATGTCTCAGCAAACGAGATCTATATGCTGGATTTCGTATCACAAAATCACAAGTCAACACACTTCTGATATTATTATTATTATTATTATTATTATTATTATTATTATTATTATTATCTGTCTCTCCTTGTGGCTCCAAGCGGGTCACGGTACAGTTAAAACACACAAACACAGGTGATTTGGGAAAGTTTGGAAGTTGTAGATCACCTTTGCTGCCAAACTCAAGTTGCTGACCAACATATATTTGAATTGCATGAGAAACCAAAAAATGCCAGGTTTGGGGCTCCTTGAACATTTGGGGCTCCTTGAACATTGCCTTGAGAAGCAATCATGCCCGAGTTTGTCATCCCGGAGAAAAAGGATCAAGGCTCGCATTTGCAAAACAGTTGGCCTTTTGTGAGAAGAATGCTTCGCCCATCCACGTAATGGAGGCAGCGTTCAAGGCCTGCCACTCCGCAGGAAAGGAAAAGGCAGGTGGCTCTTTTATGAAATCGTTGGCTCAGATGCTGCTGGCTCCGACCAGAGACCTTTTCTGGTTTAGCGACTACTGTAAATCTATAGCAAAGTGCAGCAAAGAGCAGGCAATGCTCCATTGGAGACGTCCGGGGTTGGTAATGGACACCGTGTGCAGCATTTACTACTGAGTTTCTTGGACTAGCATTGCTGTGGCTTCAACAGCTTTGAGGCGGGGGGAGGGGGGCATCCTTGAACTAAAACAATGCTTCCTAACATCTATACAATATTTGTTTTTGGTTATGCTCTCCCCTTCTCCCAGCGGAGTGACTTCTGGTCCTTGGAGACATCCAATAGGTAGAGAAGGAAGAAAGGGAAGAAAGTGGAAGGGAAAGAAAAGGGGGGAGGGGAGGCAGGGAAGAGGAAGGGAAGGGAAGGGAAGGGAAGGAGAGAAGGAGCATACCACCCCCGTTACGTCAACGCCACTGGCTACCGGTCTATTTCTGAGCACAATTCAAAGTGCTGGTCTTGGCCTATAAACCCTATACCAGTGTTTCTCAACCTTCCTAATGCCGTGACCCCTTAATACATTTCCTCATGTTGTGGGGACCCCCAACTGAAGTCAATATGGACTTTAGGAGGGTCTCCCCAGTAAAGGAGACCCATAGGACCGCACCAAAAAGGGTCCCTAACCTTGGTGAGGACAGAGAAGACAATTCCGGCAACAAAAAAAATATTTAAAATAATAATAATCTCACCAAAGTGGAAGAAGATGGCGACCGAGGTTCTTTATTAGTGATTCAGCTGGATCGGATGCAATTGCGGGGATAGCTCACCCACAAGCATACCAGTACATTGATCAGAGGCATATTTATAGCAAATTCAAAGTTGCAGAGTTCAAACTCCCTGCCCCGGCTTCCCTGTTGTTCCCTGCCATGATTGGGCGATGGGCAAACAGTTGGGAGGCGGCCCTCCCGCCCCCGGTGCCTCTGGACCAATCAGGAAGCTCCAGTGGTCCGTAGGAACCAATGGGGAGACCTCTGCCACCTGGTGGCAACAGCCAATCAGGAGAGATGGAGGCGGGATGAGGGAGCACAAAGGAATCTGGGAAAGGAGTAAACAAAGGAAATGGCATGTGGTTGGCGAGAGAAAGGGGAAATCTCAAGCCAGCCTGATCTATCAACATGTGTAGACTGGGGTGACTGTTTCTTGGTGGAGATAGCTGAGTTAATCAGAGCGAAGGCAAAAGGTTTTTTCGAGGACCTTTTGTCCTTCAGGAGGAAATATGATTAAGATTTTTGCCAAAGGGGCAAGCTGAGGGCTGGGCAATTCCTCCGAGGGCCACCAGCTGCCCAGGCTATTGTTCATGCAAAAGGAAGTTGTGGATAAAAAATATCCTGGAATGTTTGGGGCTTTGTAGTCCCTTTGGTGGAGTTTCTTCATGTATATAGGGGAAACAAAGGTCAGAAGAAAAGGGGAAAGGCTTCTGCCACACAAAAAAATCAGAAAACACATTTCATACATCTAAAGTTCATAAAAGGCAAGATTTCATAAGGTTTGTCCATGTGGGGGGAAAGAGTGTCCATAGGGGATGGCTAAAACGCAAGGGTGAAACTACCATTGCCAACAGAAAACACGGGAAGGGTTTGGTGGGCATTGACCTTCAGCTTGGAGTTGTAGTTCACCGACATCCAGAGAGCACTGTGGACTCAAACAATGATGGATCTGGACCAAACTTGACATGAATACTCAGTATGCCCAAATGTGAACACTGGTGGAGTTTGGGGGAATCTGTACAAGGACCAAGGAGCAACAGTCAGAACTGACCACGGAACAGGAGGCGGGTTCAAGACTGGGAAAGGCGTACGGCAAGGCTGCATCCTCTCACCCAACCTTTTTAACGTGTATGCAGAACACATCATGCGAGGATGTGCGGGGCTGGATGAATGCAAAGCTGGGGTGAAAATTGCTGGAAGAAACATTAACAACCTCAGATATGCAGATGACACCACTCTGATGGCCGAAAGCGAGGAGGAGCTGAGGAGCCTTCTAATCAAGGTGAAAGAAGAAAGCGCAAAAGCTGGGTTGCAGCTAAACATCAAAAAACCAAGATTATGGCAACAAGAATGATTGACAACTGGAAAATAGAGGGAGAAAATGTGGAGGCCGTGACAGACTTTGTATTTCTAGGCGGCAAAGATGACTGCAGATGCAGACTGTGGCCAGGAAATCAGAAGACGCTTCCTTCTTGGGAGGAGAGCAATGTCCAGTCTCGATAAAAGAGTGAAGAGCAGAGACATCAGACTGGCAACCAAGATCCATTGCCTAGTCAAAGCCATGGTCTTCCCTGTAGTCACCTACGGATGTGAGAGCTGGACCTTAGGGAAGGCTGAGCGAAGGAAGAGAGATGCTTTTGAGCTGTGGTGCTGGAGAAAAGTTCTGAGAGTGCCTTGGACTGCGAGAAGATCCAACCAGTCCATCCTCCAGGAAATAAAGCCTGACTGCTCACTGGAGGGAAGGATACTAGAGACAAAGTTGAAGTACTTTGGCCACATCATGAGGAGACAGCAAAGCCTAGAGAAGACAATTATGCTGGGGAAAGTGGAAGGCAAAAGGAAGAGGGGCCGACCAAGGGCAAGATGGATGGATGGCATCCTTGAAGTGACTGGACTGACCTTGAAGGAGCTGGGGGTGGTGATGGCCGACAGGGAGCTCTGGCGTGGGCTGGTCCATGAGGTCACGAAGAGTCGGAGACGACTGAACAAATGAACAACAACAACTTTTATCGATAGACCTCACTACCTCTGAGGATGCTTGCCATAGATGCAGGTGAAATGTCAGGAGAAAAATGGCCTCCAGAACATGGCCATATAGCCCAAAAAAACCTACAACAACCAGTGATTCCAGCCATGAAAGCCTTCAACAATTTGGAATTCAATTCCCAATCGAACCACCAGCACTCCCTACATCCGAAATGAGATTTGAACCATTTCTTTTGATCAACCAAGCCTAGTGGGTACACTAGTTGATAATAAAGGTTTTGGGCATGGGTTAATTGTGTCCTTGTTCCAAATCCTGAGTATGGCGAACTGCAGGGACATTCCATGGTGGGGAAGGAGTCTCATTTGGAGAAGGCCGTGCCCTCCTTCGGCCTCTCATCCTGACAACAACGCTGAGCCAAATGCTAAAGCCAATTCCGGGCGCCTTGGAAGCAATGCAGGCATTCCACGCAGGCACAACCAACAGGCATCAATGCTCCTTTGCTTTCCTCGCACAAATTGATGAATTTTTCCGGCGCCGTAATCTACAGCTTTACCGCAAAGCCTGGAGAGCCTCAAAGCAGCTTTTGTTGACAGCCTGGAGATCTATGATTGAGCCTTCGGACCAAGAAGCTGTGAGCAAAAGGCTTGGTCATCCTCTGGCCCTATCATTTCTGACAAATCTTCTCGAGAGTGGCTTCAACTCTTCCAAAGCCTTGTGAATAGGTTTGGAATGGGAGGAGGGCAGGCATCGGATCCTTGCCTTCATAGCTTTCGGCAGCCAAGAGAAGCTGACCGTGGCTCAGCGCTTGGCTGCTTATGTAACTCCAGAGTCATGATTAGAAGGAGAGGAAAGGCTCCAAGCCATTCCTGGGCTTCCAGGCGGTCCCATGACTCTTTCCCAGCTGTGCAGCCATCCATTCCCAAAAGGAACAGTTCTGGTTTCAGCTGAATCCCATCCAATCCCCAGCTCTGCTGTCCAAGATATCCCCTTCCACTCAAGCCATGGATAACATTTTTCCTGTTCCTGGTTTGAAAGAGTTATTTCCTGTTTAATTGTGTGCTACTTACTTTGGAAGTAGTTCTTCTACTCCAGGAACTTTTTTTTTGTGGATGCCACAACTTAGGTTCAATTGGGTTGCTGTGAGTTTTTCGGGCTGTATGGCTATGTTCCAGTAGAATTCTCTCCTGACATTTCACCTGTGTCTGTGGCTAATGGCCTCTTCAGATGTCTGTTGGAAGTGAGACAAGTGGAATAGTGTGTGTGTGCGCAGGTGCGCCTGTGGAATAATGTCCAGGGTGGGAGAAAGAGCCCTTTCCTGTTTGACACAAGTATGAATAT
The DNA here is from genome assembly GCF_025583915.1 of Anolis sagrei ordinatus. Classification (NCBI taxonomy): domain Eukaryota; kingdom Metazoa; phylum Chordata; class Lepidosauria; order Squamata; family Anolidae; genus Anolis; species Anolis sagrei. Next base: position 1,761,891 of record NW_026844478.1, on the reverse strand, counting down.
TGCAATTGGCAAGCTTGGAGCCCCCGGTAGCATGGTGTGTTAAAGCGCTGAGCTGCTGAACCTGCTGACTGAAAGGTCGCAGGTTCGAATCTGGGGAGCGGCATGAGCTCCTGTTGTTGGCCCCAGCTTCTGCCAACCTAGCAGTTCAAAGACATGCAAATGTGAGTAGATCAATAGAATCATAGAATCATAAAATCAAAGAGTTGGAAGAAACCTCGTGGGCCATCCAGTCCAAGAAGCAGGAATATTGCATTCAAATCACCCCTGACAGATGGCCATCCAGACTCTGTTTAAAAGCTTCCAAAGAAGGAGCCTCCATCACACTCCAGGGCAGAGAGTTCCACTGCTGAATGGCTCTCACAGTCAGGAAGTTCTTCCTGCTTCTTGGCAGTGGGTTGGACTGGATGACCCACGAGGTCTCTTCCAACTCTTTGATTCTATGATTCTATGATTCCTCATAGGTACGGCTCAGTCGGGAAGGTAACAGCGCTCCATACAGTCATGTTGGCCACATGAGGTCTTGAGGCACTGCACCCAGTGTGCCCATCACCACTGGGACCCCCTTGACTGGCTTGTGCCAGAGTCTTTGCCGTTCAATCTTTAAATCCTCAGATCGTGTCAGTGTTTTCAGTTGTTTCTCTTCAATCCTGCTGTCACATGGGATTGCAACATCCACAATCCATACTTTGTTTTTTAACATGATCGTGAGGTCAGAGGTATTGTGCTCCAAAACTCTGTCTGTCTGAATTCGAAAGTCCCAGAGGAGTTTGATATGTTCATTATCTGTAAATTTTTCAGCCTTGTGGTCTCACCAGTTCTTTGTCACAGGCAGATGGTCTTTGTGAGACATGTTCCAATGAATCATCTGAGCAAGGGTGTTATGCCTCTATTTATTTATTTATTTATTTATTTCAATTACTTCTACCCCGCCCTTCTCACCCCCGAGGGGGGACTCAGGGCGGCTTACAAGCGAAGGCACAATTCGATGCCTATATCACATTATACAAAACATACAAAACAATTTAAGCAAATTAACAGGTTAAAACATCAATACAATATCAAAACATAAACAATCTCATGCTCAGTGTTTAGAGTTCCGAGTGTCCATTCTGTTCATCAATTCCTGCTCATCGTCGGGTTTTTTCCTTTAGCTGCCAGAATGCCCGAAGGCTTGGTCCCACATCCAGGTCTTCAGTTTTTTCCTGAATGATAAGAGGGAGGATGCCGATCTAATCTCCCCGGGGAGTGAGTTCCACAGGTGAGGGGCCACCACCGAGAAGGCCCTGCTCCTCGTCCCCGCCAACCTCACTTGTGAGAGTGGCGGGGTCGAGAGCAGGGCCGCCCCAGAAGATCTTAAACTTCGAGGTGGGACATAGAGGGAGATCCGTTCGGACAGATACACTGGGCCGGAACCATATAGTAGTCTGTCTGTGCGATCTTCTTGCAGCAGCTGAGGATGGGATCTATTGTTTCATCTGCTTCCTTGCAGAGTCTACATTTGTGATCTGTCATCAACTTTTCAATTCTGGCTTTGATGGCATTGGTTCGAATGTCTTGTTCTTGGGCTGTCAGAAGGAGGCCCTCCTTTGTCTCCTTTTGTGAGCCACATCCAGGTTTTTATTATTATTATTATTATTATTATTATTATTATTATTATTATTTTGGCACCACTTTGCCCGCCGTCCCTCAATGCTATGGAACGGTTGGAGCTGAGCCTTCACTGCCAAAGGGGAGTGGTGCCTCACCAAACTAAAACCAAACCAAACCAAACTACAACTTTCAGGATCCCATAGTATTGAGCTATAGCTGTTGAAGTGGCATCAAACGGCATCAGTGTCCAAGGTGAATTCCAACAGCTGAGCAATCCAGAAAAGGTTCCGAATTGGCAATGCATTGCTTCTGCTTGCAAATGGAAAGGGAAATGGTTTCTGAGAGCAAATGTGGTGAGAGAAGAATTGCTTCTGCAGCACAACAACTTGCAAAGGTCCTGTCATTTTCTGCAAATTAATGGGAGGGGGGAAAATACACACACACAATGTGAAAAAGAGTCCCTGGCTGCTGAGCATCTCCTTCATGTTGTGCCCGGGTCAGGCAAATGGCTGCAAGATGTTTTTTTGTTGTTGTTTGGAAGAGAAATCAATCCCCACGAAGAAGTCGTGTTTCCTTGTTTGGGTGAGAAGGGAGAGCTGCCTCCTGGCAAACTGGAGAGAACCAAATGGAAGCAGAAAGGAAGCCAAAGAAGAGAGCCGGCAGAGCGCTTCCTTGCAATCTTCCTTCTGCCCTCGGGGTCTCGGAGAGGAAAGGTGGAGAAGTAGTCAGGTTTGCAGCTAACGCCAAAGCCTCTCCAGCAACAAAGACAGACCATTTTCTTGCCTTCGCTAAACATGACTAATTGAGTATTGGGTTGTTGTAGGTTTTTTCGGCTATATGGCCATGGTCTAGAGGCATTCTCTCCTGACGTTTCGCCTGCCTCTATGGCAAGTATCCTCAGAGGTTGTGAGGTCTGTTGGAACTAGGGGAAAGGGTTTATATATCTGTGGAATGACCAGGGTGGGACAAAGGACTCTTGTCTGCTGGAGCTAGGTGTGATTGTTTCAATTGACCACCTTGATTAGCATACAATGGCCTGACAGTGCCATTGGAGTGCTCAAGGGCCAGGGCTTCCCAGCTCTAAGTGTCTATGAGCCGTAGCAAACTACTGGAAGCGAGAGCTCGCTCCGAAGCCCCGCCTTTTTCCCCCCGAGGCTGCTCTTTCTCTCTTGCTAGTGTGCCTGTTTTCCCTTGCTAGGGAAGCAATGTGAGTGTACTCTCGCAGTTGGCAGAATTCAACTGTGAGCGTACGCTCGCATCCCTGCCCTCTGCAATGGAAAACAGGCACGCTAGCAAGAGAGAGAGCAGCCTCAGGGGAAAAAAAGGCGGGGCTTCGGAGCAAGCCCGAGCGCAAGCTTCCTGTAGTTTGCTGCTGCATGAGCATACGCCCGCAATGCTGCCCTAGCAAAGGGAAATAGGCGGAGAAAGAGGCGGAGCATCGCTCGTGCTGGCTTAGTTTGCTCTCGCAAAATCCTAGTTTGCTACGGCTCTATGTCAGAGTTTTTGAGGTTGGCTTTGAGCCCATCTTTCAATCTCTTTTCCTGTCCACCAACATTCCATTTTCTTGTTCTTGAGTTCGGAATAGAGCAACTGCTTTGGGAGATGGTGGTTGGGCATCCGGACAACGTGGCCAGTCCAGCGGAGTTGATGGTGGAGGACCATCGCTTCAATGCTGGTGGTCTTTGCTTCTTCCAGCACGCTGACGTTTGTCCGCTTGTCTTCCCAAAAGATTTACCTCTCCGAACGTATTCTCCCCTACGAACCATCAAGATTACTAAGATCATCTGGAGAGGCCCTGCTCTCGGTCCCACCAGCCTCGCAAGCGCGGCTGGTGGGGACGAGGGACAGGGCCTTCTCGGTGGTGGCCCCACGACTCTGGAACTCTCTCCCTCTGGAGGCCAGAACCGCCCCATCCATCCTAACATTTAGGAAACGGGTGAAGACGTGGCTGTGGAGTCAGGCCTTCGATGAATGAGACAACACCATAGGACCCTGGATGGAAGTTGATGTAGATCCATCTTAATAGGACGACTGACCACTGTAGTTTTATATATAGTGTTTTTAAAGTTGTTTTTGTAATTGTGATATATGATATTTTAATGAGTGTATATGTTTTTTATGGCTGGAAACCGGGCTGAGTCCCTCAATGAGGTTGAGAAGCTCGGTATAGAAAACTGTGAAATAAATAAATAAATAAATAAATAAATAAATAAATTTTGCAGGATTTTCCGGAGGCAGCGCTGATGGAATCGTTCCAGGAGTGGCATGTAATGTCTGTAGACAGTCCACGTCAGGCGTAGAGCAGGGTTGGGAGGACAATAGCTTTATAGACAAGCACCTTGGTCTCCCTACGTATGTCCTGGTCCTCAAACACTCTCTCCTTCATTTGAGTATATACAGTATGTTGTGAGTCTGTGGCATTGAATGTTTGCCATGTATATGTGCATCGTGATCCCTATGGGGCAAGAAGAGCGGAACATAAATACTGTAAATAAATAAATAAATAAATAAATAAATACTTCTTTCTGCCAAACAGCAATTTGCAAGAGTTCTGTCATTTTATGCAAATGTAACCACACTGTAAAAATAATAATGTATTTATTTGACCGGTCATACAACCATTTCAGAATAGAACACGAGTTGTTCTGTCGCGCGCTGGGCTTGAAACAAATTGCTTTTAAAACAGGATGTGCAGCTTTAGCCCAGCAGGATGCCAGGGGGCCCAAAAAGAAATTCGTAAGGATTTTCACCATAAACAGTCTCTAGAGGGCTTGTAAAATATAACAAAGTCTTTTATTGGTGAACAATCAACAGAAACCTCTTTTGTCTTCAAAAGGTTAAACAAATGCTTCCAGGCTTTGTGCAACTGGTGGCTTCTAACTGTTACTTTACTCTAAAGGAAAATCCCTTTCCAAGCTTCTCCCAGGCTAACTGTGAACCTAAACCTAACTGACGTGGGTGTCACTACCGGGTTGAACTGCGTCTCAAAGCACCGAGTGGACCTACCAGTAGGCCTGGAGTCACTTCAGCTGGAGTTCTTAGATATTCAAAGCTGTTTTTCCCTCCGAAATTCCTCAGAGCTTTAGGGCTGTTTCCCTAGGTATCTTTGGGAATCTTTCGATGCTCTTAAGACTGTTCTCCCCTGGGAGGTCTTAAGGGTTGAAGCCTTTGTACAGGAGAAGTCTGTACACGTCCTGTACATTGACTTTCCTTGCTGAGACTGACTGAAAATGGCTCCCTTCCCTTCACAATTGTCCTGAACAGGGGGCGGAACCAAACTTAACGATGATGGACAGGGGGCCTGCCCTATAACTGCAAAGTTTAACAGGAAGCCACCCTTCTGCAGAGTCCCAAGCCTTGGGCTGCAAGCAAACACTTAATCCAAGGCAAATAAAGTGGGAGCTTCTGGTACAGCTGTGCCAGCACACGAGTAAAAAAGAAGACAAAAAGGTGAGGACAGCAGCTGACCTTCTGTTTACAGTCACGAGTCTTATTTTCCTGGTTCTTCTTTCAGGAGCGTCCGCACTATAGAATTAATGTCGTTTGATCCCCCTCCTGCTATGGAACTGCGGGAGATCCTTTGGCAAGAAGGCCAGCGACCTTCTCAAACTACAACTCCCATGTTTGCATACTCATAGTCAGTGAAAGTGGCACCAAACTGCATTAATTCTCGTGTAGAAGAGGCACTTTGGAAAGCTGTTCTAGTGATGCTAGACGCTGGTCGTTTTGGGGCAATTCTTGATTCTTACTTTCCAGTTTCTTCCGTCCCTATATTTATACCCTTTTTGAAGTCATGTTTATTCAGGGGTGAAAGAGCAAAAAATAAAATAAAATAAAATAAAATAAAATAAAAGGGGGGGATCTTTCTCGTTGTTGTTGTTTCTGCCATGCATTTCCCCGTTGACACTGCCTGGTAACAGTGCCTTATTTTAGTTATTATTATTATTCCAGCTATTATGGCAAAGAGGTTGCTAATGCAATGCTGAAGAGTAAATTGCAGCCCTGCCTTGTCCTACGCGGCAATTTTACTTCCTGGAGTAAAGTGCTACGTACACAGCATTATTTCTGGAAAACGAACTATTTCAGACTTCAGGGAAAACAAAATACTTTTGTTCGGTTTGCCCCCGCCTTCACTCCAGGAACACAATTGCGATGAAGGGCTGACGGACCCATCAACGCATGAACACGTTGGGCTTTGAGCAAACACGGCCCAAACTTTGTCACCTTTTGCTCACACAGACCCATTAAAAGGGGACACGGTTCTGCCCTGCAAGTCTGAAATGAGCCCCGAGATGTCCATGAAGTGTGTCTAGATCAGTGGTTCTCAACCTGAGGGTCGAGACCCCTGGGGGGGGGTTGCTAGGGGGTGTCAGAGGGGTCACCAGAGACCACCAGAAGACACTATATTTTCTGTTGGTCATGGGGCTTCTGTGTGGAAAGTTTGGTCCAATTCTATCATTGGTGGTGAACTATACATCTCAGCAACTACAACTCCCAAATGTCAAAGTCTATTTTTCCCAAACTCCACCAGCGTTCACATTTGGGTGTATTGTGTATTTGTGCCAAGTTTGTTCCAGATCCATCATTGCTTGAGTCCACAGTGCTCGCTGGATGTAAGTGAACTACAACTCCAAAACTCAGGGTCAATGCCCACCAAACCCTTCCAGTATTTTCTGTTGGTCATGGGAGTCCTGTGTGCCAAGTTTGCTTCAATTCCATCATTGGTGGAGATCAGAATGCTCTTTGATTGTAGGCGAACTATACATCCCATCAACTACAACTCCCAGATGACAATCCCTCCCCACTCCATCAGTATCCAAATTTGGGCGTATTGGATATTTGTGTTGAATTTGGTCCAGTGAATGAAATTCCATCCTGCATATCAGATATTTACATTATGATTCTTAGTTGGAGTAAGATTACAGTTATGAAGTAACAACACAAATGATTTTATGATTGGGGGTCACCACAACATAAGGAACTGTATTAAGGGGTCGTGGCATCAGGAAGGTTGAGAAACACTGGTCTAGATCCAGGGAAGTCATGCTCCCCATGCTCTATTCTCCCCTGGAATCACACTGTGTCCAATTCTGGGCACCACAATTGAAGGGAGATATTCACTCTAAGCTGGAATGTGTCCAGAGGAGGGCGACTCAAATAATAAAGGGTCTGGAGAACAAGCCCTATGAGGAGCGGCTTAAAGAGCTGGGCATGTTTAGCCTGAAGGCTGAGAGGCTGCGAGGAGAGAAGGCTGAGAGGAGACATGATGAAGGCCATGTATTAATATGTAAGGCGAAGTCACAGGGAGGAGGGAGCAAGCTTGTTTTCTGCTGTCCTGGAGACTAGGATGCCATGAAGCAATGGCTTCAAACTACAGGAAAGGAGATTCCACCTAAACATGAGGAAGAACTTCCTGTGAGAGCCATTCAGCAGTGGAACTCTCTGCCCCGAAGTGTGGTGGAGGCTCCTTCTTTGGAGGCTTTTAAACAGAGGCTGGATGGCCATCTGTCAGGGGTGCTTTGAATGCAATTTTCCTGCTTCTCGGCAGAAGGGGGTTGGACTAGATGATGGCCCACGAGGTCTCTTCCAACTCTGGGATTCTATATGAAGTTGTAGGGACTTGTTTTCAGCTGCCCCGGAGAAGTCATAGGGACTTCTCCTGGGCAGCCAAAACTCATAAGAACTTGTTTTCGGCTTCCTTTCTGCTGCCCTGGAGACTGGGACGCAATGAAGCAATGGCTTCAAACTACAGGAAAGGAGATTCCACCTGAACATGAGGAAGAACTTCCTGACTGTGAGAGCCGTTCAGCAGTGGAACTCTCTGCCCTGAAGTATGGTGGAGCCTCCTTCTTTGGAGGCTTTGAAACAGAGGCTGGATGGCCATCTGTTGGGGGTGCTTTGAATGCAATTTTCCTGCTTCTTGGCAGAATGGGGTTGGACTGCATGGCCCAGGAGGTCTCTTCCAACTCTTGGATTCTTTGATTCTATAACTTCCTGACTGTGAGAGCCGTTCAGCAGTGGAACTCTCTGCCCCAGAGTGTGGTGGAGGCTCCATCTTTGGAAGCTTTTAAACAGAGGCTGGATGGCCATCTGTCGGGGGTGATTTGAATGCAATATTCCCGCTTCTTGGCAGAATGGGGTTGGACTGGATGGCCCACGAGGTCTCTTCCAATTCTAGGATTCTATGATTCTATATCCACATATTTCAGAGGATATTTTGGAGGATAGTCTGGAGATTTGGTGGGATATTTATATTGAGTCCTGGAACCAAATCCCAGCAGGTTCCACGGGGTTCCACGGGGCTCATTGCAGTTATGGTGGGCCCCACTTTGTGATATAAGTCCGGGAAAGAAAAACCGTAAACATGCACCGTAAACATCCTTCCTCTCACTTCTCCGTTCCCACTCAATCCTATATAGCAGTGGTTCTCAACCTTCCTAATGCTGCAACCCCTTAATGCAGTTCCTCATGTGGTGGTGACCCCCAACCACAACATTATTTTTGTTGCGACTCCATAACTGTAATTTTGCTAATGTTATGAATCATAATGTAAATATTTGATATGCAGGATGTATTTTCATTCACTGGACCAAATTTGGCACAAATACTCAATACGCCCAAATCTGAATACTGGTGGGGTTGTGGGGGGTTATTTTGCCATTTGGGAGTTGTAGTTGCTGGGATTTATAGTTCATTTAAATTCAATGAACATTCTGAACTCCACCAATGATGCAACTGAACCAGACTTGGCACACATAACTCTCATGACCAACAGAAAATGCTGGAAGGGTTTGGTGGGCATTGACCTTGAGTTTGGGAGTTGTAGTTCACCTACATCCATGGAGCACTGTGGACACACTACCCCATAAGACACCTAACAACCCAATGTATGTCCTTCACTCAAAGGAATTGATGTTGTCATTTGTAGTTGCTGGGATTTATAGTTCACCTACAATCAAAGAGCATTCTGAACTCCACCAATGATGAAATTGGGCCAAACTTAGCACAAAGGACTCCCATGAGCAACAGAAAACACCAGAAGGGTTTGGTTGGCATTGACCTTGAGTTTGGGAGCTGTAGTTCACCTACATCCAGAGATCACTGTGGACTCAAACAGTGATGGATCTGGACCAAACTTGGCACAAATACTCAATATGCCCAAATGTGAACACTAGTAGAGTTTGGGGAAAATAGACATTGACATTTGGGAGTTATAGTTGGCTGGAATTTGTAGTTCACCTGCAATCTGAAGCTCACCAATGATACAATTTGGCCAAACTTCCCACACAGAACCCCCATGATCAACAGAAAATACTGTGTGTTTTTGATGGTGTTTGGCAACCCCTTTGACAACCCCTCACAACCCTCCCAGGGGTCCCGATCCCCAGGTTGAGAAACACTGCTATATAGGCACATGGCACATAGTTTATTAAAAGCCTATGTGTGTGTGTGTGTATGTGTATATGTGTGTGTGTGTGTGTGTGTGTGTGTGTGTATTAGGCTTGGGCGGTTTCGTTCGTTAATTTCGTAATTCGTTATTAATTCGTATTTAAATTAGCTTACGATCCAATATTGAGCCATGCAGGAATAGTGTGAGGAGTAAATTAGATTTGAAACATTTTTTTCAATTTATTTCGTAATTATTTCGTAATTATTTCGAAATTATTTCGTAATTATTTCGTAATTATTTTCGCATGTCTGGTGCAAGTTTTATAGTTGTTGTTTGTTTTATCACACCAACAGTCAACAACAGAGGGAGAGGGAAGCTTCAGAAGTTCCCCCTGTCCCATTTGGAGGTTTTTTTTAGCATATTGCGCAATCACGTCCGCCATTAACGAATCGATTCGTAATTATACGAAATTTCGTAAATTTCGAAATTTTTAAAAGGAAAATTTTGGAATTCTTTAAAAAAAAAACGCGATGGACCCCTAAAAACGAAACGAGTTTAGAAACAAATTTTTCCGTTGTTACCCAAGCCAAATATATATATATATATATATATATATATATATATATATATACACACACACACACACATACACACACAAACACACACACACGCCAGTTAACCTTCACGGCTGAGGTTAACTGGCGGGAAGATCACAACACCAGCATCTCCATGGAAAGGTTACGCTGTGCTCGAAAATGTGTACTTTTGATTAAGTCGGCTCTTTTGTGAGTGCCTCCTGCGAAAGGATGTTGTGTCGTGTTGGTGGGAGACCAAGGCTGGAGCGGGATTAAAGGGCACTCGGTGCAGAAAGTGGAAAGACACCAAGGGATCGCGTATCGCCTCGAGGGGAGGAACGGGCACGCTCCGGCCTTGGACACAACCTCCCCACTGTAGAAATCCTCATTCGCTTGGCCCATCGTCTAGCCTTCTTTTATATCGATCTGCCTGTCTCGCTCTCTCTCTACATATACACATTCATGAGGAGTGTGCAAAATTTCGTTTTTAATTCGTATTTTGTATCAAATTTGTTAAATTTGTGCATACAAATCGATATTAGAAACAGGCAGGAAAGGTGGTGAGGATGGGAATTTAAGAATTGAAATACTTCCCAATTTATTTATTTATTTATTTATTTATTGTGTGTGTGAATCATATAGAATCCTAGAATCCTAGAATCCAAGAGTTGGAAGAGACCTCCTGGGCCATCATCCAGTCCAACCCCATTCTGCCAAGAAGCAGGAATATTGCATTCAAATCACCCCTGACAGATGGCCATCCAGCCTCTGCTTAAAAAGCTTCCAAAGAAGGAGCCTCCACCACACTCCGGGGCAGAGAGTTCCACTGCTGAACGGCTCTCACAGTCAGGAAGTTCTTCCTCATAGGTACGGCTCAGAATCTCCTCTCTTGTAGTTTGAAGGCGTTGTTCCATTGCGTCCTAGTCCTAGTCTCCAGGGAAGCAAAAAGGAAGCTTGCTCCCTCCTCCTCCCTGTGGCTTCCTCTCACATATTTATACATGGCTATCATATCTCCTCTCAGCCTTCTCTTCTTCAGGCTAAACATGCCCAGCTCCTTAAGCCGCTCCTCATAGGGCTTGTTCTCCAGACCCTTGATCATTTTAGTCGCCCTCCTCTGGACACATCCCAGCTTGTCACATATATCCATCTATATCTATGGCCGGATGCAGGCCCGTAGCCAGGATTTCATTTCGGGGGGGGGGGTATTTTTTTTCAGGGGGGGTTTGGGGGGGGGGGGGTGGGGGGGCTGAGTTTCGGGGGTGGGGGCTGAGTCTGAGTGAAAGAGGGTCTAGCCTAGCAAACCTTTTGTATCATTACCCCAATACCCCCATGCATATGGGATATATTGAGTATGGTGATCAGATCATGATATGAATAAACATAACAGTTTAAATAATGCACCATTAAGGCCTTTTCGCGAACCACCATGAAAATTTCGGGGGGGGGGGGGCTGAAGCCCCCCCCCCCCCCCTATTTATATCTAGGCTGGATGGCTCTTTGCCAGGAGGGTTTTGATTACGTTTTCTTTCCCTGGTGAAGGGAATTGGACTGGTTGGCCTTATGTATGGGGGTTCTGTGTGGGAAGTTTGACCCAATTTTGTCATTGGTGGGGTTCAGCATGCTCTTTGATTGTAGGTGAACTATATCCCAGTAACTACAACTCCCAAATGTCAAGGTCTATTTCCCCCAAACCATCTGTGTTCATATTTGGGCATATTATTCGTGCCAAGTTTGGTCCAGATCCATCATTTGAGTCCACAGTGCTCTCTGGATGTAGGTGAACTAACATCAACTCCCAAACTCAAGGTCAATGCCCCAAACCCTTCTATGTTTTCTGTTGGTCATGGGAGAACTGTGTGCCAAGTTTGGTTCAATTCCATCGTTGGTGGGATTCAGAATGATCTTTGATTGTAGGTGAACTATAAATCCCAGTAACTACAACTCCCAAATGTCAATGTCCCCCAAACTCCATCTGTGTCCATATTTGGGCTTATGGAACATTCGTGCCAAGTTTGGTCCAGATCCATCATTGTTTGAGTCCACAGTGCTCTCTGGATGTAGGTGAACTACAACTCCCAAACTCAAGGTCAATGCCCACCAAACCCTTCTAGTGTTTTCTGTTTGTCATGGAAGTCCTGTATGTTTGGATTCTTTTGTTCATGGGGTTCAGAATGCTTTTTGATTGTAGGTGAACTATGAATCCCAGTGACTACAACTCCCAAATGTCAAGGTCTATTTTCCCCAAACTCCATCTGTGTTACATTTGGGCATATTGAGTAATCGTGCCAAGTTTGGTCCAGATCCATCATTGTTTGAGTCCACAGTGCTCTCTGGATGTAGGTGAACTACAACTCCCAAACTCAAGGTCAATGCCCACCAAACCCTTCCAGTATTTTCTGTTGGTCATGGGAGTCCTGTGTGCCAAGTTTGGTTCAATTCCATCGTTGGTGAAGTTCAGAATGCTCTTTGATTGTAGGTGAACTATAAATCCCAGCAACTACAACTCCCAAAGAGCAAACTCAATTTTTTGAGTGATGGTCACTCCTTGGGTTAGTAGGTGCTGTGGCCAACCTTCTCTCCACCTTTCTCTCTTGCCTTCCTTCGTTCTCTCCCACTTTCCTTCGTTCCTTGCTTTTTTCCTTTCCTTCTCTCTTTCCTCCCTCCCTCCCTTTTATTTTCCTTCTTTCTCTCCTTTCTTCCTTCTCTCCCTCTTTCTTTCCTTCCTTCCTTTGCTCTTTGCTTCCATCCCTCCTTCTCTCTTTCCTGCTTTCTTTCCCGCCCTCTTTCTTTCTCTCCTTCCTTCTCTCCCTCTTTCCTTCCTCCCTTCCTTTGCTCTTGGCTTCCATCCCTCCTTCTCTCTTTCCTGCTTTCTTCCCCGCCCTCTTTCTTTCTCTCCTTCCTTCTCTCCCTCTTTCCTTCCTCCCTTCCTCCCTCCCTTCTTCTCTCCCTCCCTCCCTCCCTTCTTTCCTCCCCTTCCCTCCCCTTCCTCCCTCCCTCCCTTCTTTCCTTCCTCTCTCCCTCCTCCCCTCCCCCCCTCCTCTTTTCCCTTTATTTATTTTCTCGTTTTAAAAGACCCCCCATCCCTGCCTTTCCTTCCCTCTCCCTCCCTTTTTCTCCTCCCTCCCTCCCTTCCGCTCCTCCCCCGCCCTCTCTTCATACAATCATCCCCTTTCCGTTCCTAGGATCCCTCCCTCCCTCCCTCCTTCTTCCTTTCCTTCTCTCTTTCCTCCCTCCCTCCCTTTTATTTTCCTTCTTTCTCTCCTTTCTTCCTTCTCTCCCTCTTTCTTTCCTTCCTTCCTTTGCTCTTCACTTCCATCCCTCCTCCTCTCTTGAAACATAGTTCTAAGGAGAGAATGCTTCTAGAACATGACCCTACAACCCGAAAAACTGAATATTCTTCTCATTCCCACTTCTTCCCTTTGTCCTTCGCTTGCTTCAGTAGCTCCAAAATGAGTGCAAAGTGCAGAAGTCGTTTGCAATAATAATAATAATAATAATAATAATAATAATAATAATAATAGGTTGTTGTAGGTTTTTCATGTTGTATGGCCATGTTCTAGAATAGTGTTTCTCAACCTGGGGGTCGGGACCCCTGGAAGGGTCATGAGGGGGTGTCGGAAGGGTCACCAAAGACCATCAGAAAACACAGTATTTTCTAAGTTCTTGTGGGTTTTTTCGGGCTCTATGGCCATGTTCTAGAGGCATTTCTCCTGACGTTTCGCCTGCATCTATGGCAAGCATCCATAGATGCCAGCTTGCCATAGATGCAGGCGAAACGTCAGGAGAAATGCCTCTAGAACATGGCTATATAGCCCGAAAAAACCCACAAGAACTTAGTGATTCCAGCCATGAAAGCCTTCGACAATACAGTATTTTCTGTTGATCATGGGGTATCTGTGTGGAAAGCCTGGCTTAATTCTGTCATTGGTGGGGTTCAGAATGTTCTTCAATTGTAGGTGAACTATACATCCCAGTAACTACAACTCACAAGTGTCAATGTCTATCTTCCCCAAACTCCACCAGTGTCACATTTGGGCATATTAAGTATGTGCCAAGTTTGGTCCAGATCCATCATTGTTTGTATCTACAGTGCTCTCTGGATGGAGGTGAACCACAACTCCCAAACCCAAGGTCAATGCCCACCAAACCCTCCATCATTTTCTGTTGGTCATGGGAGTTCTGTGTGCCAAGTTTGGTTCAATTCCATCGTTGTTGGAGTTCAGAAGGCTCTTTGATTGTAGGTGAACTATAAATCCCAGCAACTACAACTCCCAAATGACAAAATCAAATCCCCCCCCCCAACCCCACCAGTATTCAAACTTGGGTATATCGAGTATTTGTGCCAAATTTGGTCCAGTAAATGAAAACACATCAGATATTTACATTACAATTGATATCAGTAGCTTGGCTACGGTGGTCCACGCTCTGGTTACATCCCGTATAGAATACTGCAACGCTCTCTACGTGGGGTTGCCTCTGAAGACTGCCCGGAAGCTACAACTAGTCCAACGCGGCAGCCAGGTTGCTCACAGGAGCGGGGTACAGGGAGCGTACAACTCCCTTGCTACGCCAGCTCCACTGGCTGCCTATTAGCTTCCAGGCTCAATTCAAAGTGCTGGTGCTCACCTATAAAACCCTAAACGGTTCCGGCCCAGTTTACCTGTCCGAACATATCTCCCATACGAACCATCTAGGACCTTAAGATGATCTGGGGAGGCCCTGCTTTCGGTCCTAACCCTTGCAATCGCATCTGGGGGGGATGAGAGACAGGGCCTTTTTGGTGGTGGCCCCTCGGCTCTGGAACTCTCTCCCGCTAGAGATCAGATCTGCCCCCTCCCTCCTGACTTTCAGAAAGATGGTAAAATCTTGGCTCTGGAACTTAGCATTCTCAGATTGATGATTGAATCAATAACTGTTGACCACAAGGCGGATGGTGGTGAATTTGTGATTTACCTTGACGAATTGGCTTTATGTAATTCTTGATCTGTATTTTAATGTGTTTTAATGTATTAATGTACTATGATGTTATTATGCTTTAGTTTATTTGTATATTGATTCCCTGTTGTTAGCCGGCCTGAGTCCCTCCTCGGAGGTCGAGAAGACCGGGTGATAAAAGCTCTACAGCAGTGGTTCTCAGCCTTCCTAATGCCGTGACCCCTTAATACAGCCCCTCATGTTGTGGTGACCCCCAACCATAATTTTGTTTTCATTGCTACTTCATAACAGCCATTTTACTACTGTTATAAATCATAACGTAAATATCTGATATGCAGGATGCATTTTCATTCACTGGACCAAACTGGGCACAAATACCCAATACACCCAAATGTGAATGCTAGTGGGGTTGGGGGAGGATTGATTTTGTAATTTGGGAGTTGTAGTTGCTGGGATTTATAGTTCACCTATAATCAAAGAGCATTCAGAACTCCACCAATGATGGAATTGAACCAAACTTGGCACACAGAACTCTGATGACCAACAGAAAATACTGGAAGAGTTTGATGGGCGTTGACCTTGAGTTTTGGAGTTGTAGTTCACCTACATCCAGAGAGCACTGTGGACTCAAAGCATGATGGATCTGAACCAAACTTGGCACGAATACTCAATATGCCCAAATGTGAACAATGGTAGAGTTGGGGAAAATAGATCTTGACATTTGGGAGTTGTAGTTGCTGGGATTTATAGTTCATTACAATCAAATAACATTCTGAACTCCACCAACCATAGAATTGGCTCAAACTTCCCACATGGAATCCCCATGATCATCAGAAAATACTGTGTTTTCTTATGGTTTTTGGCGATCCCTCTGACACCCCCTCGTGACCCCCTCAGGGGTCCCGACCCCCAGGTTGAGAAACACTGCTCTAAATAAATAAATAAATGACAGTTATAAAGTAGCAATGAAAATGATTTTATGGTTGGGGGTCCCCACAACATGAGGCACTCTATTAAGGGGTCGTGGCAATAGGAAGGTTGAGAATCACTGTTCTAGAAGCATTCTCTCCTGAAACATAGTTCTAGAACATGGGCATACAACCCGAAAAATCTACAACAACCCAGTGATCCCGGCCATGAAAGCCTTCGACAATATATTTAAAATTCATATTTATTGAAAAACCGCGAAACGGCAAGTCCACGGAATCGAACCGCAAAGTAGCGAGGGAACACTGTTCTAGAAGCATTCTCTCCTGAAACATAGTTCTAGAACATGGCCATACAACCCGAAAAATCTACAACAACCCATTGATCCAGGCCATGAAAGCCTTCAACAATATATTTAAAATTCGTATTTATTGAAAAACCGCGAAACGGCGAGTCCACGAAAAGTGAACCGCAAAGTAGCGAGGGAACACTGTATAGCTGCACAAGAAAGATTTGTTGGGAAAAGAAGAAAAGAAAAACAGTGTTTGTGCTTTCCAATTAGTTTTGGGAACCGGCTTGCTTAATTTAACACCGAGCAGTTCTGAATCTGCCTTTCCTTGAAAACAAAACGACAACACAGACCAAGCCGGCATCCATCCAGTGTTTTGAGCAAAGAATGTGTCTTGATAAAAAACACAGCATTCTTTATTACTCGGAGATCGGAGGTCAGGCTTATAATGAAGCCGGAATCGAAATATATTCATACGGAGGGGAGGGGGAAAAGCCCACTTGTTTTGCAGGAAAGTCCACCGTCCTTTGGAAAAGCTTCCATTTAGAACTATGTTTCAGCAAAGGCACAAAACAAAAATCCATTAGTAGAAAAAATCTGTAAAAGCTTATCTGAACCATTTGCTCATTTTCTCTCGGAATAGATTAGCTTGGCTTCCCAGACCCGCTCCTGCCAAATGATTATAATAATCATAAAATAAAAAATAAAATAAGAGCAAGGATAATTAAATAAACCAAGTCGGCTCTCGCAACCGGGGAGGAATGGGTTCGGTTTGTTATTTCTGTTCCCTGTTTTTCAACCTCGCGGGGAGGAGTAATGAGCCCACAAAGCCATGGGGAGACCGGCCGCAAAAAGAAATATGGAGGCAGACAAGCATTTTTGTTATTTTTTTTCCAACAACCAAAGTTCTGAGTTTTTATTGTATTGAGAGCAACAATAGGATTTAAGATTAAACCCCCCCCCCCCAAATAAACAAAGAGAGAAGGAGCAACATGAAACACAGCATGAAGTTGGCCCTGATGTCCAGGAGCGGCAAGATGCCAACCGACTCAAACTCTTCCAAAGCTCTTCGCTTTCAAACTCACACGAAGCTCTACTCGAGCTTTACGGACCTTCGCAACTCTCACGTGCGGATGGAGTGTGACTGTCTTTTCGCGAGGTGCAATTCACCGAGGAAAAAAAGAAAACCGTTCCGAGCGAATAGGTCAATAGTCACAATGGAAAAACTCGGTTCTGATCAAGCCTACGTTCCTCCCGACTGACTTGATATAGCATTGTTGTCACTCCGATCGGCTAAAAAAAAAGGCAACGGCCACTCCTTGCGACACAAAAGCGCCGGCGTGCGCTGGGCCCACAGCAAAAGAATAAGGATTCATGAGCTTTATTTTTTTTTTAAAAAAAGAGAGACAACTTTTTGGTGTCTCCTAAAGTTGAGGACCCTTCCCAACCCCTTTTGTAGCTTACTCAACTGTTCCGCATTTCAGCTGGTTTAGATACTCTGCTTAGCTGCGTGAAGACAACTGCCAACTCTACAATCCCGAACAATAATGGCTGTTGGCCAACAGCCCCTATCTAAGGCATATATCTCTATTATCTTTTTTAAAAAAATCTCTGTATATGAAAGTCTTAATATTTTGGCTTTTTATATATATATTTTTAAAAAGTGCACATACAAACACACAAAACATTTCTTTCATTGTTTTTTTTAAAGTGCCACAATCATTACAGAATACCTTGCAAACTGCATTATGCAAATTATGTAAATGTTTGTCTGGGACGTTGGCTTTCTTGGGTTTGTTTTGACCCCGGTGGAGAGGGCATAAAGCAATGTGCACAATGCAGAACGCCTTTTCCCAAACTTACAAAGGATTGTGGGGCGAAATATCCCACGGAGCTGCAAGATAGGAGAAGTTCACATTGGCCTTCATGCCTTGCTGGAAAAGCCAACGCACCTCAATTGGCACGCATCCGATTTGTGGCAATGTCACATTTCACGGGGCCACTTTCGAGTTGCAATCCCAGCCCAAGCTCCTTGTTTAGCGGGAGAGACACCATCAGAAGTGTCAGTCTTCTACTTCTGAACTTTGCCCCCTGAAAAGGAAAGTTCTCCTTCCTCTCTCAAATTTCTAGCATTGCATCTCAGGACTCTTCCATTAGGGATCTTTGCCTTTCCAGCACTATATTAAGATCCCCCCCCCCCCAACTTAGGTTGGATCTGCACTGCCATATAATATCATAACTGCATTAAAGTGGATTATATGGTAGTGCAGATTCACATCATCCAGTTCTGTTTCCATCATCTGTTTCCTGAAACTGGCAGTGTAGATCAAGCTTCAGTTTAAATTTTTAAAATTTTCTTCCATTTTGTAACCACACTAAAAATAAAAAAAATAGTGATATGACATTTCTTTGTGTAGATTTTCAACCTGAACATTCTCCTGATAGTCTTTACTGACTTCAGTTGTTTCAGCTTGCTCTCTGAGTTGGAATCATATCCCATCCCCCCCCCCCCATCTACACAGTCATATAATGTAATTTCCCATCCCCCCCCCCCCCATCTACACAGTCATATAATGTAATTTCAGAATTAATTGAACTGGATAATATTATTATTATTATTAATAATAATAATAATAATAATAATAATAATAATTCACATAAGAGCTGACTTAGAAGATTTCATTGGAGCAGAGGCCAACAACAAGGTGTCCAGCAACTCTGTAAGTGCGATTACACTGGATCAGTTTCAATTGGTGAGTACTGTTGATGTGGACAAGCTTCTTGGGCAAGTAAGGAAGAGAACCTGCTTTCCTGATCCCTGCCCATCTTGGCTAGTCATCCAGGGAGAAGATGTGATTTGATCTTAAATGCAACAAATTCTTATGCATCTCTCAGGGAGGGAAAATTTCCATCCTGTTTAAAAGAAGCAGTAGTTAGGCTGCTGCTGAAAAAGCCCATCCTGGATATGGTGGTCCTGACTCATATTATGAAGTTCAATCTGCTTTATATGCATCTACGCTGACCATATCATGCAGTTCAGACTGCATTACATGGCAGTGTAGATGGGGCCATAGAAGAGCTGGAAGGGACCATAAGACCATCCAGTCCCCAGCCTTGCAAAATGTCTCCTCCAACAGGCAAAATTGACCCTATCCTTCTTGGTCATAAATCATTGGTTTCGAAACCCACCACCATTATATTTCCTTCAACTTCTTGCTGAAGTTTTAACTCACTGCAGTGCTAGAATTTTGGGAAGTGAAGGACAAATCTGTGCCAGAAGCAGTGTTTTCATTTGGGGGCCATTGACTTGTAGGAGCCTGATGCATGCCAAGGTTGCAACTTGAAAGGTGGTGACTGCAGCATATACAATCTTTATAGAGCTTGGCTGTTCAAGGTGCACTGATGGCTTTTGTCCACCATCTTTTCCATCTTTTCCCCAAAACAGTGTCAATCCCTCCCGTACCATCCTGGTTCTCTGAAACCTTTAGTGCTATTGAATGGGGAGCAGGTCTGAGACAGCTTCCCTTTGCTCCCCTCCTCCCTCAAGTGCAAATCATGTGTCCCCTCCCCACAAACCTATTATTTCCACAGTAGAGATCCTCCGCAGCACAGGATCGGTCAAAAATCAGGCATCCAAACTCAGCATGCAAGCAAAGGCCTTCTAAAACACACAAGAGGAAAAGAGCGCTCAATTCTCCCCTGCGGAAAGACTGGGACCAAGGCAAAGAAGGGTCCCTGGCCCCCAGGTCTGATTCATTTCATGTTTTGCAAATATAAACTCTTTTTTTTCTTAAAAATCTCTTCCCGTTTATATATACACGTTCTTTGGTAAATGCCACACATTCTTTGGGTAAAATAAAAAACCTGCTGCAAGCGAAGGGCAAAAATGGCTCAAGCTTTACACAAAGTGCGTTTGTATAAAAGGCGGCTTTCCAGGGAGCAAGTGTCCCGAACGGAAGCCTTTCCTGATAAACAACAATAGCAAAAACAACAACAACAAGAAGAGTGAGAACAAAAAAGGATATCAATACACGTAAGGCATCTCGAAAGCAGCCTAGAAGGTTGCAATGGGCATAGCCTTCCCTCCAATCGCTGTCTTGAAAAGACCACAACAAAATCTCTGTAATAATGGAGAGAGGCCATCAACAAATTGGACAACCGGGCGCAGCCCAATGTTCTACTTGGCTTCATAAGGGGGAAAAGAGACAATGGGAGTAGCCTTCAAGGGATAGCCTTCAGTCCATCTGAATCTGAGAAGAACGGAGACAGAAGATATCTGGTATGTCTCTCAACCAACATATATGTGAAAGGGGTCCAATGCATCCTTCTAACATCATGGGAGGTGCCGAAGTTAAGAGGCAACCCAAAATAGAGGCATAATTCCCATTGTGAGACCCATTGACACTATAGCCACTGAACTGGTTGACTTTCCCAATGTGTTGACGCATCATGCAATTGTTGATTCAATTGATTGACTTGAGTCCATCTGAATCTGAGAAGAACAAGGCAGAAGATACCTGGTATGTCTCTCAACCAACATATATGTGAAAGGGGTCCAATACGTCCTTCTAACATTATGGGAGGTGCCTAAGTTAAGAGGCAACCCAAAATAGAGGCATTGTCCCCATTGTGAGACCCATTGACAGTGTAATCACGGAATTGGTTGACTTTCCCAACATGTTGACTCGTCATGCAATCACTGATTCAATGGATTGACTCTAGTTGGGACTATCCAAGAACATTCCAGCTAATGCTCCAACTTCCCTTTGTTTCTAAGGACAAATGGATACAATGGGAATAGCCTTCAGGGGATAGCTTTTTTGTCCATGTTTACAAAAGTTAAAGGGTATTCTGGCCCTGGATCAGAGAAAGGACGGAGCTGAAAGGTGTCTGGTTCATCCCCCAGTGAAGGAGAGATATGAAGGTGGTGCAACGAGCATTATGGGACATACCAAATTTAAGAGGTAGCCCATAACAGAGGCCCCAATCCTCTTGTGAATCCCACTGGCAATAAAATCATTGTGTTGGTTGGGTTTCCCAATGAATGCACTGGGACTCACCATTCAATAGTTGACTCAATACTTAAATTAAGAGGCACCCTAACATAAAGGCGTCAATCCCCTTGAGTCTCAATAAAATAGGACCATTGAATTGATTGGGTTTCCCAACGTGTTGACCCACCATTCAACAGTTATGTTAATGGGTCTACTCTGCTGACTAACCATTTGGCTATGATGATCTACAAGCAAGATGGCAATGATCTCAAGGCTACCTATTGATGCACCAAAAAGGGCCAGGCAGAGAGGCATCCCCTCACTTTGCTTTAGTGTCCTTTTCCTCCCCAGAAAAGTATTTATTTTTTTTTTGGCTCTTTGAAGAGCTTTAAAAGTAAGTCACCAATCGGGCAATTGGACAGCATTGCGCTCACCAGGCTGCCTTAAAAGAAGGGCACTTTTTGACATGGCAAAACAGAACGTCCCCCAAAATACACAATTTTAAAAAATGCATAATAACATCATCATCATTATCATTATCAACAATAACACCAACAAAAACAATAATGCATAAAAGGGGTAATAAAAAAAGAGAAGGGTCTAGGACGGCTAGGACGCTGTCAATGCTTTGGGCGCTCCTTAAAGCTGCCGCAGCAATATCGAAACAAGGGAAGTCGATAGTCCTACCACATCACCACCACCCCTTCCCCTAATAGCCAATATTTACATGACATTCACAAAAGGCATTCTGGATTTTAAAACACAGAGTTATGCCCCAAATAACCTCACGGACTGTAATGCACAAAAAGCGGAGACGTTCTCCTTCCCGACTCAACGATTTCAATTGCTAAGCTCAAGAGAATGGGCAAGTCTGAAGAATCCCACGAAGATTCGTACCCGCGTTTGCAGGCGGCTTCTGATCCAGGGCCAGCGAAAATGCCGGAGGGCTCTCCATTGTCTTTAAAAGAAGTTCAGGACCACCTTCAGAGGCAGCAGTGTGCAAAAGGAGGCTTTCTCTCTCCAAAAGCTTTGCACAAAGAGGGAAAAGTACCTTTAGTTTTAAGGCACAGAAGGATATGTGGCCATGTACATATTGAGACGTATCCAAGACCCAAATTCCCTTCTGTGGTGAGCAAACCTTGTGTGAAATTCCACAGAGAAGACTCAACGCAAACAGATTGCAGTTCCAGTTTGGTACAAACATCCTTTGCAAACAATTTACAGTTGTTTTAACCACCGAACCGTATTCAACATCTGTGTGTATGCTAGGACTTCATTCTGCTCTTCGGGACAAATGCACAGTACAGCGTATAAACAATACATCCATTTCCAATCTAGAATTTTAAGACACCTGGACAAGTTGGGGATTTTTCCACATTTGTTAGTCCAAACCCTGGAAACAGGGTTGTGTTCTCATTTCTAAGTCCTCTGCTGTTGCTTCACCCAAGCAAGAAAGGGGAAGCCAAAGACCTTTGCAATATCCACAACATTAGCATAGATATGGTTATAAAGATATATACTATTTATATATAAAAACAGGTAAAGCAGGCAGCGTGGTAAATTGGTTGAGCCAACGGCTGCTCCAAAATCAGCTCAGCCCCATATCGGTGTGATCAGCTTCTATTTTCCACCCAAGCATAATTTTCCTTAAAGGAAAAGAGTGGGGAATTACCCTTAGACATCCCCAATTGGCAACACAGCAAACCCAAGTACGTCTACCATTGTTAATTGAGTCCTTCTCAAAATGGTGGGCAAAAGTGATGTTGTATTACCTCCTGATACTATTTTAAGAAGGGGAATTTGAGAGTAGTACAGGATTCTTGTGGAGAACTACTGGTTGCATGTTTTCATGTGTTTTGTGGGCTTTACGTATGGTTTGGAGAAAACATTGCCCACAAATTATGTCAATTTTTAGAAAAATTGGGGGTGGGGCAGTGCAGCCCACTCGTCATGCTTTACCAATGCAATAAAGCCACAAAAGAGGCCTTATAATAAAATAACGAAATTACAACACGTCTTTATGCGTGGTAGCACTAGAGGACTGCGATCATCTAGACATTGCATTAAACATTTCAGCATTTAAAAAGTCTTGTTGCTTCTCCTGATCCATGAAAGCACTATTCAACCCATATGCAACCACTCTCAAAAGTCTAATGTGCGTGTTGTGCGCCTTGTTATGCTGAGAAAAGGCAGAATGAACCAACGGGATGGAGAAATACAATGTCATTATCATCAGCATAAAGAGAACAGGTGAAACACCCATGAACTCGTTTAGTTGCTGAAGGGGACAGGTCAAACAACAGGTGTCTTTTCTCCTTGTCAAAAGAACGATTGAAAATGGCTCCAGCTATTCAAAACAAAGAAGAGCTAAAAATCCAATTTCTGTCAACATCTGCAGTCAATAAATGCACACATCTGAGCTCAGCTTGATGGGAATGAAGGATGTCTTTTTACAAGATAGGGTTGCTTCACCGTCTGCGAGCATTTGGCACAAAAGATCAGATTCTATGACTGCTTGAGAGGAGAAAAAAGGGCCCTCATATCTACTCTCTTTCCCTGCAAAAGGGACTCAAAAGTTCTGTGCAGTTTTCAGATGAGGAAACCCTCCAAAAAGTACAGAGTTCTTGTTTGGCTTGGCTTTGGGGACCATCACTGCCATGCTTGAAAAACGCCCCCGAGGAGGAGGAGGAGGAGGAGGAGGAGGTCTTTAGAGGCCTACGTTGTGTACGAGGTGGCGCAAAAAGGAGGTTTCCAGAGGTCCACATCTGGACGGACAGCACCAGGAYCCAAAGGGCTGTGTTGGAGGATCTTCTACGATGCAAAAAAAGAGGAGCATTCAAAACTGGAATGTGTYCACATTCACTGGGCAAGGCTTGAATGTTTCCTTTAGGAAAAAAACAATGTCTAGGCTCGTGGTCCACAGAAGACAAAAAAAATCATCCAAACTGTCCTCTGTAGCCTTCCGGGCATTGGGAACGGTAAATTCCCCCACAAGTTCTTCTCGATTTGTTTAAGGTGTTGGGTCTTCTTTTTTTATGGGCATTCGGTCCAGTTTAAAATTGGGCACTTTGTGTTGAGTCAATGCTGCCCCCCCCCCCCGTAAGTCATCATAAGTCTTCTCCAAAAATAGCAGAGAAATGGGGGCTTCGCAGTGAAGCCATGGTGGCAGGCGAGAGACACAGCATCGCGGGTCACGTTGGAGAAACAGTGTGTTCGGAGAAGGGCGAGTTGGAGAGTCGGTGGTCATGGACAGAACAAAGATGGCTGCCCGTGCATAGCCAAGGGTGCAAATGGTCCGTACACGTTTTGTCCAGGCACCGCCTCATGAAAATGAGTCTGTGTGATGCCCATAGTTGTGGCAACACACCCTTTACTTCTTCTTTGCAAAAGCATCATATTACTATTACATTATCTCGGTCTGCTTCTTTTTAAGCTTAACCTTCAGGTCCAGGGGTTTTACCCATCATTGTTTCTACAAAGACACAATTAGAGTATTTCTCCTGCAATCCTGGACAGAAACGGGCAACCCAGTCAGGAAAAAGGAGGAGAAAAAAAAGAAAAGAAAACCCCTCAAAAGACAAAACTGTTTTTTTTTAAAAAAAAAACAAAACAAAAAGACAGAAAATTACCCAGTATGAACCCTTGCTTTTTTCCACTTTGAGTTGATTTTTTCATTATTATTTTTTGTTGGTTTTCTTAAAAAAGAGAGAGAAAGACATGGCTGTAAAGAAGGCAACTCAAAGCTGAGTTGCATGTGATGTGCACATGTCTGTGAGTGTGTGTCTTTTGGACATCTAATGCGACCACAGCAGCGCATGCACACAGGGCCACGAAAGACACTGTAAGGTACTCACAGGCGCATGAATGTAAACAAGGGCCGCGGGCCCCATGCCACAACACCACACGCACAAAACACAAGGCAGAATAGGTTGGGAGGCTTTGCGAGGAGAGGTTGCCCAGGAAAGAAAAGTCAAAAGGAACGAGGAAAAAGGACAAGGAACCCCAGCAGGTAGTCTGTTTCGTTCTTTGTTTTGCGGTGGCTGTGTGTCTCCGTGAACACACAGCTTCCCAAGGCACTGCAGTTGTGGTAGTGCAGAGACTGAGAGGCAGGCAGCGGCTGGAGGGGTCTGCAGGGGACGATGGGCCTCGGGGTTGCCTCTCCCTCTCACTGGCTGTGGAAGTAGATGGGCTTCACTTTCCCAGAGAGGATCTTGGGCACTTGGACCGAGATGATCTCCGCCATCATTTCCGGGTAGTCCACGCTAACCATGTGGGACTTGACCAAGAGGTCGAAGGTGAACTGATGCAGCTCTCTTGCAATCTGTGAGAGAGAAAGAGAGGCACTGGCAAGTGGGACCTAGAAAGCTCTTCCTATTGGCAATTTAGACTAGAGGATGTAGCATTCTCAGTAAGAAAGAGCTCCATTGCCTCACCAAACTACAATTCCTATGATTCCATGGGATGTAGCCATTGGGGTTAAAGAGGAATTACAATGCTATATTTCAATAGTATGAAAGGACCCTGTGACCCTTGGGGCTCCCACCCATCCTTTCAGGTCTCTCATGGCATCAGAAATATTTATTTATTTATTTATTTATTTATTTGGGGGCTGGACATGGTGTTTATGTGATTGAGATCAATCTACTCCATAGCTAAAGCTTTCCTGAATCCTCCATCTTTTGAGATGGGACTGAATCGAGCCACAGGGAGAGGCAAATAATATTTTACCACCACCACCACCACCACCACTACTACTACTACACTGAGGTATAATACTGTCTGGGCTACTAACTAATTGTTTCCAAACCCTGTTTTGGAGGTGAAGGTGGAGAGGGAATGATGAAGGTTGGCATGTTTTCCTCCTTCTGCTCCCATCTCCCCAAATCACTTAATTTCGGAATGTTTCACTACACTTGCTCACAGTCTGAAAAAATATCTTTGGTGTGCTGAATTTTATGCCCTCTTTTTTACTTAAGGAATACTACAAGTGCAAATTTCCTACATTTTTTCCTTTCTTGGCTGCTACTGTTTTCAGTCTTCCTTACAAGTTTGTTGGTCCTTGGTCTTCCCCTTTCCCTGTGCCCCAAACTGAAGGAAAAGCTGAGCCAAAGCAGATCCTATATAAGATATGGCCCAAGGTTGTGAACTGTCTTTCTGCGTGTGTGGCCTCCCCTCCGCTCCACTTACAGGCTGCACTGAGTCGAGGAGCTTTGTGAGCTGGTAGAAGCGCCGAGAGCAGGATGTGGGATTCTTCCTCTTGCAAGCAATGATACGATCAAGTTCCTTGATGTAGTTCAGGCGCAGTTCATCAAAGAACTTCTGGTTCTTCAGACCATCCACTGGAACTGGAGAGTAAGAGGAGATAGGAGCAAATAGAAAACACAATCAGGGAAGAAAGGGGATGTTGCCCTCTGTTCTACCTCCTCTTCATGTAGCAACTGTGCGTGATGCAGAGCTATGCTATAGGAAACCCTCCAACTTACTGATAACTCCTTGAAGTCTCACCAGAAGGTCATAAATACTTCACAATGAGCTTGGAGAAGTATCAGGCTACCACAACATAGGTGTAGGGGTTCCTCATCGATCTCAGTGTTGATTGAGATATTGTCAGAGATTTCAGTGATCCAGCTTGCTAGCTGTGATGCTTAGAACAATCATCTGGGGTGGGCCTCAGAAAGAGGGAGGCCTTGGGTGATGTGGGGAGGAGGAAGGGACGGTGACACCCCAATGACTGTTAACGTTGGCCAAAGTAGACTTGAAATCTACTGGTTAGTCTCAATTATATCGCTTGGTCAATGGGTGACTCAAGGTGTAGGTAAAATCCAATGGGTTAATGGGTCTACTCCACTTGGGACTCACAATTGGCTCATCTAGAGTGCACCTGTTGAACCAACCATTGAGTCATGAGCCAACATATAAGCCAAAGGTCACAATATCTTGCTAGAAAGCCTCTTTTAGTATAGGTTGGGAAAAAGAGTTTTCAATGCACTTGGACCTCTACTAGTGGAAATTAGAGAAACATTTCCTCCCTCTTTCTCAGAAAGAAGCTAGTATGGAAGTGAGTCTGCTTACTAATACTGAAGAGGAGCAGAGCCTTCATGCAGAGGAATTCCTGGGGAGTGATCTGAAGCCATCCAAATTCTTGGGACAAGTGCCGCATCCTGACGCACTGGCTGTACATCCTGGATTTGTGCATCCGGTACCTAAGAGGCGGAGATAACAGCAGAGGCCAGGAAATAAGTTGAAAATGAGACCGAGGAATAATGCCACAGCTCAGTTGGGGAGGAAGAAATGTGGGTGTACTCTCAAAAGGAGCCTACGAGCCTTTTCCCTCCCTCAGTTGCCCAGCGCAACTAGAACATCCCTGGTAGAATTGACTTCCGTACTATATAGGACAATGCGTGCGTAACTGTTTATTCAAAGTAGGTATGCTCATTTTCTAAAAAGTCCTTCCTCCATGAACAGTTGCAATTCTCCTGTTCACTTCCTGATACAAAAAGGCTCCCTCAGGCCAAAAACAGCCCAGGATCTCCATCACTAAATTATGGAGAAGTTGGCCCTGGGTACGTTTTTCCAAATTGCATTTTATTGCAGTCTTTTTCCTCCCAATTTAATTTGTCAAATGCATTTTCTGCATCATGTCAGTGCTAGCTGCCTGTATGTCATTATGGTGCTCATCTGCAACTGAACCCTTGAATTTAGATCCACAGTGGCTTGAGAAAGTGATCGGGGCCTCAGCAAATTACCCTTACTACTTTTTTGCTTGTCTGTCAGGAAATCCCACCTTTCAGCCTCTTCAACAGCAAATTTTGATAGTTTCAGCCTCTTACCAGGACAGGTGTCGTGCCACCATGTGAGCAACCCAGATGCCCCATTAGCACCCCTATCCCATCGCCTCTGATGACCCAGAGCCTGTCCTGAGCCCCAGATCCTCCTCCACCGGCTGTTATCACAAACACCAGGTGGCAATAGGATGGATAATTGCAAGGAAGTGCTGGTGTCTCTCTGCTAACATTCCACATTGGTAAATTACTATCAGAACAGCACTTCTATTGTGCTGCTGTTGGCATACAACAGCCTCCTCTTGTTCCAGCCACAATTTATTCCTGCTTGTTTTACCGTTCACTGAGCTGTCTGAATATTCCCCAGCATAATTTATTCACCAGGTTAGGCAGAACGCTGCAGGGAAGAAGGAGAGCCACAAAACAGTGGATGTTCATGACAGACAGGTGCAAAGGCTAAGAGTTTGCTTTCGCAGACAGGTTCCCTCCATATGTTTCGAACCATTGCTTCTCTGAGTCCCAGCTAGAGTGGCAAATGATGGGAGTTGTAGTGCAAGATGTTAGGAGGATTGAGGAGAGCTGGATTATAAGGTTGGGTATATATATGTGTGTGTGTGTGTGTGTGTGTGTGTGTGTGTGTGTGTGTGTATAGGGTGAGATAAGTAGGCTGGAAATATTCCAAAGAAGCGGGAGTACATTTGGAAGAGCTTTGTGGAAATGGCCGGATCACATGGGTCCAAAATCTCACCTGGAATAATAATAGTGAGATTTGCTTTGGACAACTAAGGCCTCTTCTACACTGTTCTATATCCCAGGATCAGATCCCTGATTCTCTTCTTTAAACTGGATTATATGAGTCTCCAATGCCAGATAATCTGGGAGAAGCAGATAATCTGGGATCAGATCCTGGGGCAAAGTGGAAGAGGCCATAAAGGACGAGGAGAAAGATGGAGCTCAGATTCTGCATGATGGTATGGCAAATTTCTCTGAATAATATGCTAATTTTATTAATTAATAATATAATAAATTGTATTTACATATTACTTGTAAGCTGCTCTGAGTCCCCTTCTGGGTGAGAAGGGCAGCATATAAATGGTGTAAATAAAATAATAACAATAATAACAATAATAACAGTAATAATAATAATAATAATAATAATAATAATAATAATAATAATAATAATGTTTATTTATTACCTGCCTCTTGAGGCTGGAAAAAGGAGTTGCACACAGATTGCACTACATAACCATTGTGTCAAATTGAACTATTGCGCAACTCGAGACACACTCACTCAATGTGCAACCAAATGAACAACCAAAGAAAGACACACAAGAAAAAAGCAAAAAAAGCCAATGGGATTTTGGCCTGTATCAAGAGGAGCCTAGTGTCTAGATCTAGGGAAGTCATGCTCCCCATGCTCTATTCCACTTTGGTTAGACCACACCTGGAATCACATTGTGTCCAATTCTGGGCACCACAATTCAAGAGAGATATTGACTCTAAGCTGGAATGTGTCCAGAGGAGGGCGACTAAAATGATCAAGGGTCTGGAGAACAAGCCCATGAGGAGCGGCTTAAGGAGCTGGGCATGTTTAGCCTGAAGAAGAGAAGGCTGAGAGGAGATATGATAGCCATGTATAAATATGTGAGAGGAAGCCACAGGGAGGAGGAGGGAGCAAGCTGGTTTTCTGCTTCCTTGGAGACTAGGACGCAAGGGAACAATGGCTTCAAACTACAAGAGAGGAGATTCCATCTGAACATGAGGAAGAACTTCCTGACTGTGAGAGCCGTTCAGCAGTGGAACTCTCTGCCCCAGAGTGTGGTGGAGGCTCCTTCTTTGGAGGCTTTTTAAACAGAGGCTGGATGGCCATCTGTCAGGGGTGATTTGAATGCAATATTCCTGCTTCTTGGCAGAATGGGGTTGGACTGGATGGCCAACCAGGTCTCTTCCAACTCTAGGATTCTAGGATTCTACAGCTGGATGTGTCTCTGATCCATACTTCAAAGTATGGAATGGTTCAATGAGGCAGACTCAGGGGCTTTGCAGTAGGTCAGGGAGAAGGTCTTTGGGCACTGCGAAAAAAGGAAGGGCATGGCAGTCCCAGTGGCTGCAAAAAGGACACATGCATGCAACGGGCTTCAGTGTGTCTCACACAGATTGCAAGGGAATTTACCAAAGAATACAACACCAACCCGATTCCAGGTTATCAAACACAGAGCTAGAACCTCCCTGCTCTTTCCAAAAATGGAGGCCGCTGCTATCTGTCCAACCCCATTCAGCTGACTCTGCCCTTTGGTTGTGCCTTGGCTGGAATTCTGAGAAGTGGCCTTATCTCTGCTGACAGATAACATCTCAATGCTCAGAAACCTAGCAGCAGCTTTCATAAGGAGAAAGGAGGCTTTGGTATGCCACAGACCGGAGCAGAAAAGGGGACGGCACCCGCAGCTGTCAGTGTTTGGTGGGGCCTGATTTACAGCTTGCCAAATTAACCTCCATGGAATGATGAGGCCATTGCTCATCTCGGACCGGTGCCATCCGCTTTGGCCTGCAGCCAGACACGCTCTTTGCAAAGTGCTCCTTTCATTTTTACGAGTGGCAATGCATACACATCCTGTTCTCTAGCCACGGGCTCTGGAGGGGCTTGGCGTACCCTCCCAGGACAGGAGAGAGAGAGAGAGGCCCCTGACATTTTATGACTGCGAAGCAGCGGCAGAGAGATTTCAGGAATCTGCAGCCAGACACGCTCTTTGCAAAGTGCTCCTTTCATTTTTACGAGTGGCAATGCATACACATCCTGTTCTCTAGCCACGGGCTCTGGAGGGGCTTGGCGTACCCTCCCAGGACAGGAGAGAGAGAGAGAGGCCCCTGACATTTTATGACTGCGAAGCAGCGGCAGAGAGATTTCAGGAATAGGTTGTTTTCAACTGTGTTGCACAAAAGCGACTGGAAAGAGCAGTGGCTCCGATCCTTGCTTGAGGGACGGACCCAGAAGGTGTTATTGGGTGACACCTGTTCTGCCCCACAACCGTTGCTGTGTGGAGTCCCACAGGGTTCAATCCTGTCCCTGATGTTATTTAACATCTACATGAAGCCGCTGGGGGGAAATTGGAGTTTCGGAGTAAGGTGTTATCTGTACGCAGATAACGTCAAATCTGTCACTCCTTCCTATCTCCTTCACCAAGGAGGCTGTCCAAGTCCTTGAACCGGTGCTTGGCTGCTGTGTGGGATGATGAGCACAAATTGAAATTGAATCCAGACAAGACAGAGGTCCTCCTGGTCAGGTCAAGGCCGAACAGGGTATAGGGTTACAGCCTGTGTTAGAGGGGTTGCACTCCCCCTGAAGTCACAGGTCCGCAGTTTGGGAGTCCTCCTGGACTCATTACCTACGCTTGAGGCTCAGGTATTGGCGGTGGCCGGGAGGGCCGTTGCACAATCAAGACTTGTGCGCCAACTGCGACCATACCTAGCGAAGGCGGATCTGGCCAGGATGGTCCATGCCTTAGTCACCTCCAGATTGGACTTACTGTAATGCACTCTACGTGGGGCTGCCCTTGAAAATGGCTTGGAAATCCAAACTGTTCACTGGATAGCAGCCAGATGGCTCACCAGCGTCATACAGAGGGAGCATTAACAACTGTTCCCCCCGTTGTGTCAGCCTCACACTGGCTTCCGTTTCCAGTGCTGAGCAGCACATTCAGGATTGCTTGGTTTTGACACTACGAAACCCCTAATATGGTTTCTGGGCCCTCTACGTCCCCAACCTCGGAGTCTAAGATCTTCTGGGGAGGCCCTGCTCTCTCGGTCCCACTATGCGGCTGGCGGGACGAGGAGCAGGGCCTTCTCGGTGGTGGCCCCTCACCTGTGGAATTCACTCCCCAGGGAAATTAGATCAGTGACATCCCGCCTTTCCTTCAGGAAAAAATTGAAAACTTGGATTCGGGACCAGGCATTTGGACATTCTAGCAGCTAAAGAAAGGACTTTGACGATGGACAGGAATTGACTAAGTGGAATGGAATTATGGAACTCTGAAAGATGAATGCTGAGCATAAGATTAGTTTTATTGATTGTGTTATGTACCAATTGTTTTTAACTTGATAATTGTTTTAACTGCTGTTTGTATGTATGTGTATCTTGTATAGGCATCGAATTGTGCCTTTTTGTAAGCCGCCCTAAGACCCCCCCCCCGGGGGGGTTGAGAAGGGCGGGGTAGAAGTATCAGAAATAAATAAATAAATAAAAGGGAAAGCAAAGAAGCTACTGGAGGGCGCTTCCAGACATACCGAAAACCCGCACGGAGACGGGTTAAAATAACTTGCTTCTACATGGCTTCTAGTCCCCACCCCCAACCCAAATACCAGGTTTTCCCTGCTGCTACCCTAAGTCAAAGCCCCCCATTTGGACCCACAACTTACCAAAGAGACTTTCCGTAAGGCCTGGATTTGTTGAGGTGTTTAATCAATGTGGAATGAACTGGTAAAACTCAGTTTACTCCACATTAATTCACTTTAACCGGAGGCGTCTCGGATTAAAGGCCTGCCTGGAAGAGTCCTGAATGAACATCCTGTTATGGAATATTTCTCCTTTCGTGACCCCTTGGAGATGCCCGTTCTCCCCCTGCAAACATGTGTCATAAAAGTGTTATTCTTAGTCCAGCCCATTATCGCCGAAATGAAGTGAGAGTGGAAAGTTGGCAGTGGCAAACGGCGCACACATGTGAGGCCTCTTGTCCCGTCTCACTACCATAAGAAGGATCGTGCGAGAGAAGCAGGATCCAACGGAAACCCTTATAGGAAGAGGCAAGCCTAATAGGGGTTGGCTGGATGAGACTGAAGACACAACCACACACGGTAGGAATGGACTGCACCTCGTTCAAGTGGCAATGAAAGTACATCCAAACTCTGCTTAAAGAGCAACAAAGCAGGAGAGACCACCATCCTCTGAGGCAGTTGGTACAACTGCCAATTGCTCTTACCACCAGTTTAGGTGGAATCTCTGTAATCTGAAGCCACTGCTTCGTGTTCTAGTCTCTGCAGAAGCAGAAGAAAAGCTGCTACATGATGTTCCTTCAGAAAAATATGACTCTATCACAACATTTGTCGGTATTCTCTTCTCCAGGTTACTGTGACCATCTCCCTAAGTTGGTTACCAGACCTCTACATATCTTGGCACCCTTCTCTGGGCAGCTTCCAGCTTGTTCCTATTCTTTTTTTGCCCATAACTAGCCACCACGTTCCAGTTGAGGTTTGCCTAAAGCACAAACACTTCACCTGGGTATTATGCTCATATCAGAATTGTATGGGCTTCCTAGAATCCTAGAATCAAAGAGTTGGAAGAGACCTCCTGGGCCATTCAGTCCAACCCCATTCTGCCAAGAAGCAGGAATATTGCATTCAAATCACCCCTGACAGATGGCCATCCAGCCTCTCTTTAAAAGCTTCCAAAGAAGGATCCTCCACCACCCTCTGAGGCAGAGAGTTCCACTGCTGAATGGCTCTCACAGTCAGGAAGTTCTTCCTCGTGTTCAGATGGAATCTCCTCTCTTGCAGTTTGAAGCCCTTGTTCCATTGCGTCTTAGCCTCCAGGGAAGCAGAAAACAAGCTTGCTCCCTCCTCCTCCCTGTGGCTTCCTCTCACATATTTATTATACATGGCTATCATATCTCCTCTCAGGCTTCTCTTCTTCAGGCTAAACATGCCCAGCTCTTTAAGCCACTCCTCATAGGGCTTGTTCTCCAGAACCTTGATCATTTGAGTCACCCTCCTCTGGACACATTCCAGCTTAGAGTCAATATCTCCCTTGAATTGTGGTGCCCAGAATTGGACACAATCCTTGGCCATCTCATCACACTGTGGACTGATTTCATGAAGACTGCACTTTTGCTCAAAGGGAACGGTGCCAATGGGAAAGGAGTAGGCAGAGCAAAGACTGGATCAACCTGTACACGGATCTTGGGTTCTGAGAACGGACACCTCAGCTGGGCAAAGGCCAGGAAGAGAGGCCAACAACACATAAACAATATAGTGATGAGAAAGGAAGCTACAGCTGGAATGGGGATTCCCTGCAGTGGATAACACAACATTTGTACAAACCAGCAACACTGTTAATCAGGGATGCTGTTGCTCAATAGGTCCCAACCTTTGGGTTTCAGTATTTTGGACTTCGGAATGCATGGTCAAAGGATATGCTGGCCAGATGTCCGGGAACAGAAGTCCCAAACAGCTCTAATGGTTTTACGTTTCAGGAGAGTAAATTTCAATTGAACTTTAGGAAGAGCATCTTGATGGTAAGTGCAGTTTGGTATTGGACTCAATGACCTAGGGCGGTGGAACAGTCTCCTTCTCTGGACATTTCCCAAACAATGCTGGACAGCTCCTTGCTGAGGATGTTCTAGCTCAAGGGTTCTCAGACTTTTTCAGCCACGGAGCCCTTTTTGAAGCAAAAGTTTCTCGTGGAGCCCCAAGAAATGTCCATATTATATATTATATAATATATATATATTATTAAATGTTTATATAGTATTATAATTTAGTGTGGAGACCCTCAGTTTGCTTCACAGAGCCCTAAGGGCTCCATGGAGCACAGTTTGGGAACTGCTGCTCTAGCTGGACACCCTGCATTAAGCTGGAAGTTATACACACACACACACACATATCTATATATAATTATATTAAGAAATGTTTATATATTACATATTATATAATATATAGAATGTGTGTGTATATATATGTTTATATAGTATCATAATTGAGTGCGGAGCCACTTGGTTAGCTTCACAGAGCCCGAAGGTCTCCATGGAGCACAGTTTGAGAACTGCTGCTCTAGCTGGACACCCTTGCATTGAACAATGGCTAGTGGGGCCCCTTCCAACTCTATTGTTTCAAGGCCAATATCCCAGAGTCAGAAGAGACACATGACAAAGAAAACCAGAACTCACTCATTGAAGACCAAATCCGGTGCGAAGTAGAGCATCCGGGAGTTGACATTGGTGAAGGATCTCCATCCCATGGCAAAAATCATCAGGCCCATCCAGGAATACTGAATGATTGCCATTTGGTCGTCCACGTGCAGATTGCGGAATCCTAGGAAAAAGTGGCACAAGAAAAGGTTGGTCATGTGGAGTAAGAGATGACACCATCACCACCACCACCATCATCATTAGAAATTCCATCCCTTCTTTCCTGCTGTTTGCCTAGTCTCATCTTGAGCTGGAATTCCCTCTCTGATAGAATAATAACAATAATAATAATACATGATGATGATGATGACCCAGATAAGTTTTTAATCTGTTCACAAAACCAGTGGGAGGGAGGAGTCACTTTTTTTTCATTCCCAAAACCCAACTTTCGTAATGATGTGTCTACCAACTGGCAAGCCACGGAGCCAAGAATGCCTTTGCCATTTGCCATCATGCAAAGCACGCAAAGCGGCCCATTTGTTCCCTCAACCCAACAACAGTCGTAAATCTCAATGGGCAAAATAAATCTGCCTTGCAATTCTCCGAGTTTGATATCCTGATCTTTTCTGTATGGAACGCCTAGGCTTGAAGCAACTGCTGGACCTCATCCAGGGACATTCCTTTCCAGAATCGGATCTTCTGCAACCAAGATGTCCACAGCTAGGGCAGAGCATTCTGGGGAAAAAGGGGTGGCATTGCTCACATTGGGTCAACCCAGTGTTCCTTGTCAAGATAACTCTCAATTAATTCTTCTGAAGACCCAATGATGCTTGGACTCAATATATGAAACAGATAGAGAGCTTTGGAGCATCCCTGGATCCTGTTACAGTGCCAAATTTAGGACAACTCTGTAAAGCTATTCCGATGAGAAGACCACATCAAAGAACTGCAAAATTAAAAGACTTCCAGATTGGGTTGTTTCCTCTTTACGTCACACAAATTGGCTATGCCAGGCAGAGGACTTTACCCAAACATCTGAAGAGACAGCATGTTTTATTTTATTTAAGACTTTCTGTAAAGTCAAAATTAATAATCAAAATCCCAAAATGGCAATGCATCTGGTAAGAAAGAGTTCACGCACACCCACCATCGAGGCTGAGATGAAAACATGACTACAAAGGAGACCCTCCCAGGGCTATCTACCCAAGTATATTTGGTTGGCAACTTACATACATGGCTTTTAAGAACACAATAACTCTTCAGAATCAACCTAAAGGTCAATAGACTAAAGTAACCCCATTGAAGGTGTGCCGTTACACCCAGACGCTTTATAAAAAACAAACTATGATGTGCTGTCCCTATGTCTGGGCAAACTGCTGGGGCTTTCTGAAGAAAATTGAGATAATCAGCAATTGAATCTATTGCGAGTTCTGAACATCAAAAAGGATATTTATTTCATAGTCTTGCAGACTTGGTACAGTTTTGTCAAGGTTGCAATCAAACAGTCAATAGATTAAATCAAACAGATATTCCTTCTCCACCAGTTGCTGAGTCAGCCTTCTCCAAGAGGCAAAGGGTCCAGGAATCCCTCACCCTAATCCAGAGCCCTTATCTATAGAAAGAACCAATCTTTCCCTAACTATTAGGGCTGGGCGGTTTCGTTTTGTAATTTCGTAATTCGTTAAAAATTCGTTATTTTTTTAAATAACGAAGCGATAACGAGCCATTCAGGAGCATCTAAAAAATGAAACGAATTTTTTAATTCGTTTCGTAATTGCTTCGGATTCATTTTGTATTCGTTTCGTTATTGTTTCGAAATCGTTTCGTTATTATTTCCGCATGTCTGGGGCAAGTTTTATAGCTGTTGTTTGTTTAATCAGTGAAAAAAATTATAAATATCACACCAACAGTCAACAACAGAGGGAGAGGGAAGCTTCAGAAGTTCCCCCTGTCCCATTTGGAGGGTTTTTAGCGTATTGCGCGGTCGCGTCCGCCATTAACGAATCGATTCGTAATTGTTTCGTAATTATTTTACGAATTGCGAAATTTCGTAAATATCGAACTTTTTTACAGAAAAATTTCGGAATTCTTTTAAAAATCGAAACACAAAAACCCCCCAAAAACGAATCGATTTTAGAAACAAATTTTTCTGTTGTTACCCAGGCCTACTAACTATCTAGGCTCCAGACTAGCCTTGGAGAAAAGCAATGCAGCCTATCTCCCTATAAACTCTATAAAACTCAATTCTATTCTATCTATGACTCAATTCTATTCTATCTATGACTCAGTTTAACTTCTCTGAATTCTGGACTATGATATCTCAATTATACTTATCTCAGTTCTCAGTTGTTCTCAATTAAGCTTACCTAACTATAACTCAATTGTTTCTGCGGTGTTTTTTTCAGAGCGACCTTTTCTTGGCTTCCAGCACATCCAATTGCTTCTTTAGAACTGAATAGGGCAGAGAGATTCCGAAATGGAAACTCTCCCCAGGAGGAAGGGCAGGCTCTAAGAGCTTCTTCCTAGGCCAATCACTGCAAAGAGTTTGCAGGCTGGCCTCTTCCCGCCTTTGGCTGCAAACTAACAGGAGCGGGACGCAGGGAGCATACAACGCCCTTGTTGTCCCAACTCCACTGGCTGCCGATTTGCTACCGGGCCCAATTTAAGGTGCTGGTGTTATCCTACAAAGCCCTAAACGGTTCCGGCCCAAAATACCTTTCGGACCGCATCTTGGCCTATGAGCCCACGAGGACCTTGAGATCGTCTGGGGAGGCCCTTCTCTCGATCCCGCCTGCCTCACAGGCACGTCTGGCGGGGACGAGAGAGAGGGCCTTCTCAGTGGTGGCCCCCCGGCTGTGGAACACCCTCCCTGTTGACATCAGACAGGCGCCCTCTCTTATGGCTTTCCGGAAGAGCCTAAAGACCTGGCTCTTCGAGAGGGCATTTAACTAGTGCCAGACTAACTGATAATGACAACCGGACTGGAATATGGATTATGAGACTGGTAGGCTCCTATGTTGTGACGGTGCGGATTAGTTAGTATAATTTAGATTGATTGTGTAATTATGGCTTGTTGATGTATTGTGTGTTTTTTGTAAAATGTTTTTATATGTTGTACACCGCCGCGAGTCGCCCTAGGGCTGAGAGCGGCGGTCAACAAATGCATTAAATAAATAAATAAAAATAAAATAAACTCCAGGCCCTGCAAGGCTACAGCAGCTTCCAAGAGAAAGGCAAGGGGCAGCCAATTTAAGCAACCAAAAAAGCAATATAAACCAGTCTCCTGGGAGACAGAACAGAAGGGCTCCTTAGGGCTTCAAATGTGATGGCCTTCATCTTGAATTCAGAATGGGATTCGATCAGGGCCAATATGGATTTGCCTCTCTGATATTACGGGTCCTGGTTTGTCTCAGATCTGGCCAGCGTTGTAATTTCACTTTCTTTTGCATTCATCCAAGTTCTCAAAAGGCTCAAAACATCAATTCTATTGATTCCCACCACACATGTGCATACCATCCTTTGCTGAAACCACAGTGCCAACAAGTTGGGCTTTTACCGTTAATCATGTTTGATAACTGTGCTGGGGTACAATACTATTTCCATAAGAATTTCCTTTCCATTTCTTTCAATTTCTCTATCTTGATTTTCCTAGTGGGAAAAAATAGGGTTCTGGATCATGTCAAAATTGTATAACACTAAGGTTTCTATTGCATAATATGCAATATTATGCATCAAAGAATATCTCAATTTGCAGAAGGGCTGGTTGCTCCAGAGATGCCACTTAACAAAGCTATTGCGAAAGTGCAACTTTTGTGGCAATTATATTACCTAAATATAATATTCAGACAAGGTTCTGGTCAGACTGACCAACAGCCGACAATCCACCCCACTACCCCCAAAGAGATAAGAACTGTACATGGGATAAAGTTTCTCACATGTGTTCAGCTTCAGTGATTTTTTTTCAGAAGTTGGTTTTGTTTTGCTTTGTTTTTTTGCAGCGGGAATGTATTCATCAAAGCAGACCTATGTTAAAAGTCTTGCCAAATAACCACAAATATTTATTGCATTTTCCAAAGACCCCGAAGCTGGACTTCACAGTCGTCCACCCCAAAAACTGTCCCACTCATACAGCAGAACAAAGCAGAGAAATATCTCAAGATGCTCAAAAGATTGTTGTTTATGGGAAAAATAGTAATGACGGGTGTAAATAAATAAAGCGACCATCTTTGGTGCATCTGGAGACGTCTTTTGTGGGTTGTTCCTAGGTTTCGGCTTCTTCTAGTCACAGAGCAGCCATGAGGCTTTCATCTGGACTCCAGAATAGACACGTTTCATAAACACATCCCAAAACAGGCATGAAAAGATGCCCTATTAATTGTGTACTAGAAAAAAATGGCAGAATTTGTATGCACATGGTCCTCAATCCTAAGTATCCACAGGAAAACCTACTAGGGAAGGAAAAAAATATCCCCAAATATTAATGCAACTTTTATGATTTTCACCCATGTTTGCACTAAGACAAAGCCATTTGGGATGGACCAGTTTCCTCCTAGAGTTGGGCATCCATGAGACTGCTGTAGCTTAATACAGAACGTCTGTTTTGGAGGGATTTATTCCAAACACCAGACTTTTTCGGGACTGCCTCACATCCATTGTTTTGTGGACGCGATTCTTACGCATAGTTTGTTTTCTCTTGACAATTACTTTAATGACAAATAATGGAAAGGAATGTCGCTCTAATGGCAACTAATGGAACACAATCAATTAAAGGGGTATGGGGTAGAGTAATGTGGAAAAAAGTGCCTTTGACATGTTTTGCATAATAAATGGCAGACAACGGAGGCATTGGGAAGGGGAGCCGAGAAGAGCAAAACCAGTCTCACTTATTAGCATGGACCAAAACCTCAAAGCAAAACCAAAGATGCAAGAAAGGAAACCAAAAGGTTACCAGACAACTCAAAGTGAAAGAAAAAAAGAGAGGTGAACATCCACACTATAGGATTAGACAGGTTTCGGTGGTGACCAGGGGAGCATTTGCACAGCTAAAGCTTGTGCGCCAGCTGCGCCCGTACCTTGGGAAGTCTGACTTGGCCACGGTAGTCCACACTCTGGTTACATCCCGTTTAGACTACTGCAACGCTCTCTACGTGGGGTTGCCTTTGAAGACGGCTCGGAAGCTCCAATTAGTCCAACGGTCGGCAGCCATGATTACTAACAGGAGCGGAGCGCAGGGAGCATACAACCCCCCTGTTGCGCCAACTCCACTGGCTACCGATCTGCTACTGGGCTGAATTCAAAGTGCTGGCGTTGGCCTTTAAAGCCCTAAACGGTTCCGGCCCAAGCTACCTATCCGACCGCATCTCTGCCTATGAACCCACCAGGACTTTGAGATCTTCCACCTGCTCTCGATCCCGCCTGCTTCTCAAGCTTGGCTGGCGGGGACGAGAGATAAGG
This sequence comes from Anolis sagrei ordinatus, assembly GCF_025583915.1. Lineage (NCBI taxonomy): Eukaryota > Metazoa > Chordata > Lepidosauria > Squamata > Anolidae > Anolis > Anolis sagrei. The sequence continues at coordinate 1,722,059 of NW_026844478.1, read as the reverse complement.
CCTTCTCGGTGGTGGCTCCTCGGCTGTGGAACGCCCTTCCTACGGACATTAGACTAGCACCATCTCTAATGGTATTCCGCAAAAAAGTGAAGACCTGGCTGTTTGAGCAGGCGTTCCAATAATTAGTGCAATGATTGGTTAATGAACACTGGAATGGAACAATGGATGACGAATCTGGAACATGTTTTTGATGACGAGACGACAGTGAATGGGTATTGTAGTAACTGTTTATTAATTGTGTAATGTGTTAGGTTGTTACTGTTTCTATACTGTAGCACTGAATTTTTGCTGTTCGGATTTGTTGTGAACCGCTGTGAGTCGCCTTCGGGCTGAGAACAGCGGTATATAAGTAAGGTAAGGTAAATAAATATAATTCCATCTTAATACATAGGTTTTGTTCTATGGCATCCTGTGATTTGAAGTTCAGGGAAGAGGACTTAAAATAGTCCTCAGCCAGAGAGCTCAGCCAGTGATTCCATAATATATCATTATGAGAGTTAAAGTGGAATCATAGTGCTGCAATTGTGTAGTGTGAATGGGTCTAGAGAGAGGGGTTGTCAGAATTGGCATTGAAGCTAGAAGAACCACAGTTACTGGGAATTGTGGGAATCTAAGCTGAATTTCCAAGCTTAGCCCAAGCAGAAACATCTTCACAATGAAGCTGGACAGATTGGTCATGGAGGTCTTCAGGCCTATCTTCTCCATCCCAAGTTGTAACAAGAGGAAATGGGCCTGAAGATGTCATTGTGAAGTTGTTTCATCTTAATGAAGAAAAATCTTCTCAACCAACTTCATAATATAACAACTTGGGATAGACAAGATTAGGCTTGAAGATCTCCATGAAAAATATGCCCACCTTCATTGGGAAGATGTTTCTTCACAATGAAGAAATACCTTCTGAATGTAACAACTTCCAACGTAATGTAGGAGATGGGCCTGAATACATATCTCCAGCTTTATTGTGAAGATGTTTCATCACAATGACAAAACATCTTCATAATGTAACAACTTCCAATGTAAGAATTTGGGATGGAGAAGTTGGGCTTGAAGGCCTCCATGAAAAAATCTGTTAAGCTCCATTGTGAAGGCATCTCTTCACAATGTAACAACTTCCAACGGAACTACCTGGAATTGACAATATGGGCCTGAAGGCCTCCATGAAAAATCTGTCGAGCTTCATTGTGAAGGTGTCTCTTCACAAAGATGAAATATCTTCACAACATAGCAACTTTCAATGTAACCACTTTGGATGGAGAAGATGGGCTTGATGGCCTCCATGAAAAATCTGTCTATCATCATTATGAAGGCATCTCTTCACAATGTAACAACTTCCAACGGAACTACCTGGAATTGACAATATGGGCCTGAAGGCCTCCATGAAAAATCTGTCGAGCTTCATTGTGAAGGTGTCTCTTCACAAATATGAAATACCTTTACAACATAACAACTTTTAATGTAATCACTCTGGATGGAGAAGATGGGCTTGAAGGCCTCCATGAAAAATCTGTTGAGCTTCATTGTGAAGGTGTCTCTTCACAAATATGAAATACCTTCACAACAAAACAACTTTCAATGTAATCACTCTGGATGGAGAAGATGGGCTTGAAGGCCTCCATGAAAAATCTGTTGAGCTTCATTGTGAAGGTGTCTCTTCACCATGTAAAAACTTCCAACGGAACTACTTGGAGTGGACAATATGGGCCTGAAGGCCTCCATGAAAAATCTGTCAAACTTCATTGAGAAGGTGTCTTTTCACAATGAAGAAATACCTTCAGAATGTAACAGCTTCTTACATAGCCACTTGGGACGGAGGAGATGTGCCTGAAGGCCTCTTCCTCGAGATGTTCCTTACCTGGCAGAGCCTTTGCCCATTTCACTACATGGACCAGCTGTCGTTCTCCGAGTTCATTCAGACTGGTCAGGAGGGCAGCGAAGGAGTCCGGCTGGTTGTTGTCGTGGCCGGCGCACACCACCCCTGGCTCGATGGCCTCCAGGACGTTGAGGAAGATGGGCTGGCACTCCAGGCCTTCGATGCGAGTCATGGACATCTTGGGCACCTGCTCCTCTGTGGGGCTGGAGGGCCCGGCTCCCTCGGATTCTTCTTGCATCTTCAGGTTGCCCAGCTTCTTCAACTTGCGGGCTGCAGAGGGGGAAGGGAAGAAAGAACAAAATGGTGATGGTGGCTGAAGTGATACTTCCCTTTGAGTGGAAAAGAAGGGTTCAACCCACAGTCACATAACACAGCATTGTTTTGGTTTCTAGGTCTGTTCCTGGGGTTATTTGGGGCTCTGATTCAGATAGACCGCATCAACTCTAGTTTCTTTGATACAGGTGTGCAGAAGGTAACTGGTATATGGTATATGTTCTCTATCTCAAAAACTAGAGGGGAAAACTGGTGTCATTTTTGGAATCAGCAGGTCAAATATACCCAGAAAAGGGGCTAACGTTTAAGGCAACTAAATGTGTACTATTGTGTGCAAAAAAAATATTCAGAATTTTGTTTTTGCACAGAATTTATTTTCTGTTCACAAAGTGTTTCCCATGGAGGAAATTGCATTCTCTATCATGGAAATATGTAGAAAACATGTAGGGGGAATCTTATATGCAACTAGCTGTCGCTTGCCATGCGTTGCTGTGGCCCAGTCTGTATCTATGTTCTTTGTGTGTATGTATATGTGTGTTTGCGTATATATATGTGATTTTGCACATGCGTTGTAATGTATTTTTTTGCTTTTTAAGTCTCTTCTGCTGTGTTTTTCAGTGTTTTTATGAGTGATGGTCATTGGTCTGATAGGAGTATTGTGTCCAAATTTGGTGTCAATTCCTCCCGTTGTTTTTTGAGTTCTGTTAATCCCACAAATGAACATTACATTTTTATTTATATGGATATGTCTCTTTTTCCAAGGTATTTTGTAATGTTTGAATATTGGGTGGGGTGGGGGGGGGGGTGGTGGTGGTGGTGGTGAGAAAGTGTTCTGGTTTCCCCATAGAGTGGCCAGCATTGTCCCTTAGGCATTGAAATCTCATCCAAATCTATCAACATTATTTCAAATCTATATGAATAAAAATGTAATGTTCGTTTGTGGGATTAGCATAACTCAAAAACCACTGGGCGAATTGACACCAAATTTGGACACAAGACTCCTACTAACCAAAGGAGTGACCATCACTAAAAAAAATGATTTTGTCATTTGGGAGTTGTAATTGCTGGAATTTATAGATCACCTACAATCAAAGAACATTCAGAAATTCACCAACAATTGAACCAAACTTGGCACACAAGACTCCCATGACCAACAGTAAACACTAGAAGGGTTTGGTGGGCCTTGAGTTTTGGAGTTGTAGTTCACTTACATTCAGAGAGCGCTGTGGGAATTTTAGTTGCTAGGATTTATAGTTCACCTACAATCAGAGAACATTTTGAACACCAATGATGGAATTGTGCCTTCAACATGTTTTGTATAATAAATTGCAGACAACGGAGGCATTGGGAAGGGGAGCCCAGAAGAGCAAAACCAGTCTCACTTATTAGCACGAACCACACACAGGACTCCCATAACTAACAGAAAATACTGGAAGGGTTTGGTGGGTGTGGAGTTTTGGAGTTGTAGTTCATCTACATCCAGAGAGCACTGTGGACTCAAACAATGAATGATCTAGACCAAACTTGGCACGAATATTCCATATGCCCAAATATGAACACAGATGGAGTTTGGGGGAAAACAGACTTGACATTTGGGAGTTGTAGTTACTGGGATTTCTTGTTCATCTACAATCGAAGAACATTCTGAACCCCACCAATGAGAGAATTGGGCCAAACTTTCCACACAGAACCCCCATGACCTAGAGAAAATACTGTGTTTTGTGGTGGTCTTTGGCAACCCTTCTGACACCCCCTAGCAACCCCCAGGGTCCCGACCTCCAGGTTGAGAAATGCTGCCTGAAGGCCATCCAGTCCAACTCCCTTCACCAGGGCAAGAAAACATAGTCAATGCCCTCGTGACAAAGAGCCATCCAGCCATAGATATTAGGGCTGGGCGGTTTCGTTTCGTTAATTCGTAATTCGTTAAAAATTCGTTATTTTTTGTTAACGAAGCGATAACGAACCATTCTGGAGCAACTTAAAAACGAAACGAATTTTTCAATTCGTTTCGTAAATGCTTCGTATTTCGTTATGTATTCGTTTCGTTATTGGTTTGAGGTCGTTTCATTATTATTTCCGCATGTCTGGGGCAAGTTTTATAGTTGTTTTTTGTTTAATTAGTGAAAAAAAATTATAATATCACACCAACAGTCAACAACAGAGGGAGAGGGAAGCTTCAGAAGTTTTTTTAGCGTATTGCGCGATCGCGGCCGCCATTAACGAATCGATTCGTTATTGTTTCGTTATTGTTTTGTAATTTTTTTACCATTTACGAAATTTCGTAAATATTGAACTTTTTTTAAGGAAAATTTCGGAATTCTTTTAAATATCGAAACGCAAAAAACCCCAAAAAACGAATCGAATTTAGAAACAAATTTTTCCGTTGCTACCCAGGCCTAATAGATATCGATAGATATATCTGATTCACATGCACACACACAGAGACAGACATATATGATACTATATATGACTGATATAGTATCATAGATTTGAAAGGGACCCCTAGAGAAGGACAATTATATGTTGCATGTTCCAGAGGAGGCAAACCAGACAATCTCTATACAACAACATTGACAAAGAAACAACAAGAAATGCTGTTTACCCACAAGCAGAAAGAATTACATTAGAAATCAACACTTTCTCATTACTTTATTTTCCAGATCACCAGACTGGGACACAGCAACGCATGGAAAGGAACGGCTAGTATAGAGTAAAAATTCAATTTTATTACATTGCCCTCTCCTAACACAGATGCGATGGGTCACTTCTTGAACCATATATGCATTAGATCAGTGTTTCTCAACCTGGGGGTTGGGACCCCTGAGGGGGTCGTGGGGGGTGTCAGAAGGGTCACCAAAGACTATCAGAAAAAAGTATTTTCTGTTGGTCATGGGGGTTCTGTGTGGGAAGTTTGGCCCAATTCTACCGTTAGTAGGGTTCAGATTGTTCTTTGATTGTAGTGAACTATAAATCCCAGCAACTACAACTCCCAAATGACAAATCTATTTTCCCCAAACTCCACCAGTGTTCACATTTGGGCATATTATTATTCGTGCCAAGTTTGGTCCAGATCTATCATTGTTTGAGTCTACAATACTCTCTGGATGGAGGTGAACTACAACTCCAAAACTCAAGGTCAATGCCCACCAAACCCTTCCAGTATTTTCTGTTGGTCATGGGAGTTCTGTGTGCCAAGACTGGTTCAATTCCATCGTTGGTGGAGTTCAGAATGCTCTTTGATTGTAGGTGAACTATAAATCCCAGCAACTACAACTCCCAACCCCACCAGTATTAAAATTTGGGCGTATTAGATATTTGTGCCAAATTTGGTCCAGTGATTGAAAATACATCCTGCAGATCGGATATTTGCATGACGATTCATAACTAGTGAAATTGCTGTTATGAAGCAGCAACGAAAATTCAGTTCTTGTGGGTTTTTCGGGCTATATGGCCATGTTCTAGAGGCATTTCTCCTGACGTTTCGCCTGCATCTATGGCAAGCTTCCTCAGACCTCTGAGATGCTTGCCATAGATGCAGGCGAAACGTCAGGAGAAATGCCTCTAGAACATGGCCATATAGCCCGAAAAAACCCACAAAGAACTGAGTGATTCCGGCCATGAAAGCCTTCGACAATATTTATTTATTTATTTATTTATTTCATTTGTTGACCGCCGCTCTCAGCCCTGGGGCGACTCGCGGCGGTGTACAACATATAAAAACAGTCTACAAAACATACAATATATCAACAACCAAATTACACATTAATCTAAATCACACTAATAAATCCGCGCCATCACAACATGGAATCATAGCCAATCTCATAATCCATAGTCCGTTCCAATGTCATTACCAGATTCGTGTGGCTCTCAATTAAATGCCTTCTCGAATAGCCAGGTCTTTAGGCTCTTACGAAAAGCCATCAGGGAGGGCGCCTGTCTGATGTTAACAGGGAGGGCGTTCCACAGCCGGGGGGCCACCACTGAGAAGGCCCTCTCTCTCGTCCCCGCCAGACGTGCCTGTGAGGCGGGCGGGATCGAGAGAAGGGCCTCCCCAGAATACATAGCAACGAAAATAATTTTATGGTTGGGGGGTCACCACAACATGAAGAACTGTGTTAAGGGGTCGCGGCATTCGGAAGGTTGAGAAACACTGCATTAGGTGATGATGATGATAATAATACTGGAAATCTACAAGATGGGTTAGAACTCTGGGAACCCAAACAGCATCCAAGGTGCACAGGGCGTCCCATCTTCCGCTTTAAAGGGGATGTAAACAGATCTCTTCTCAGCAGACAGCAACCTTCACATCCCGAGCCCAGCATCCCATTACATAAGCAACCATGAACAAAATACGAGGGAGCCTGTGATTGAGACTCCACAATTCCCTCCAAAACAGCCTGTTTATTGCCTGTATTCCTTTATTATTTATATTCATTTCACGGCAGCTGCGGTAATAATTGGCAGGCACGTTGCCGCGAAGCCTGCAGAGCCGGACTTGATTTCTCACAGCAGTAAACACACCCCTCCAGCATTTTACATTTGCAGGGATGAAAAGCAAGAGCAAGCAACATCCAAGTTTACAAAGATGCTCTGAGTTATTAATGGAAAGGAACAGAGAGGCATGGAAAGGATGCAGGAGTTCGCTTTTGCCTGAGCCCACTGGGAAGGGAAAGGTTAGGCATGTGGGATCGATAAAAAATGTTTCTAAAGTCATTACAAAATTAGAGGGTGCTGGTGTTTGGTCTCTACAGTCTTTCTAAAGTTGTTGTTCATTCGTTCAGTCTGTGCCGTCCACCCAGACGCTATAAAAAATAAAACTGCGACGTGCTTCTCTCTATGTCTGAGCGAACTGCGGGTGTCTTTCTTGAGAAGCTTGAGATACTCAGCAACTGAGGTTATTTTTTTTTTATTTTTTAAAAATATTTTTTATTGGGGTTTTGGTGTTGGTACATCAATCAGATGTTAATAATTGACATATCCATTATATCTTAAAATCTAGGGGAGGGGGGAAAGGTGGGGGAGGGAGAGAGGAAGAGGGGGGGCTATCTTCTGGGAAGGGGTAGAGGTAGAGGGGATTGGAAGGGATAGGGCTGTCCTTAACTCTCGGGGAAGGAAGGGAGGGAAAGAAGGGGGGGGGAGTGCACGTGGTGTGGGATGTGGGGCGTGGAGTGTGTTAGTATCTATTAGCTCTTTTTATTTACTCATTGTAACCCCCATGGTTAGTTGGTGCAGATGTTTTCTTCTTTGTTTGTCTTCTGATTTTCTGTTATTTCAAAACGATCTTGACAGATTAGAGAGATGATGGGCCAAAACTAACAAAATGAAGTTCAACAGTGACAAATGCAAGATACTCCACTTCGGCAGAAAAAATGAAATGCAAAGATACAGAATGGGTGACGCCTGGCTCGAGAGCAGTACGTGTGAAAAAGATCTTGGAGTCCTCGTGGACAACAAGTTAAACATGAGCCAACAATGTGATGTGGCGGCAAAAAAAGCCAATGGGATTTTGGCCTGCATCAATAGGAGCATAGTGTCTAGCTCTAAGGAAGTAATGCTACCCCTCTATTCTGCTTTGGTTAGACCACATCTGGAATATTGTGTCCAATTCTGGGCACCACAGTTCAAGAGAGATAGACAAGCTGGAATGTGTCCAGAGGAGGGCGACTAAAATGATCAAGGGTCTGGAGAACAAGCCCTATGAGGAGCGGCTTAGGAACTGGGCATGTTTAGCCTGAAGAAGAGAAGGCTGAGAGGAGATATGATAGCCATGTATAAATGTGAGAGGAAGCCACAGGGAGGAGGGAGCAAGCTTGTTTTCTGCTTCCTTGGAGACTAGGAGCGCGGAACAATGGCTTCAAACTACAAGAGAGGAGATTCCATCTGAACATGAGGAAGAACTTCCTGACTGTGAGAGCCGTTCAGCAGTGAACTCTCTGCCCCGGAGTGTGGTGGAGGCTCTTTCTTTGGAAGCTTTTAAACAGAGGCTGGATGGCCATCTGTCAGGGGTGATTTGAATGCATTATTCCTGCTTCTTGGCAGAATGGGGTTGGACTGGATGGCCCATGAGGTCTCTTCCAACTCTTTGATTCTATGATTCTATGATTTATCTCGCTGAACTTCCTTTTGCTATCTTAATTCCCTTCTAAATAATTTCTGATTGGAGACCAATCGATTTTGTTTTCTCTTGCAGTTTGTTTTGTTCTGATATGTTGCGTCAATGTGTCCATATTCATTATGTCCATGAGCTTTAGTTTCCAATCGTCTAGCTTTGGTATTTCCTCGTTTTTCCATTTTTTTGCTAGAACTAGTCTTGCTGCAGTGGCCATGTGGAATAAGAGCTTGTCTTTATTTTTGTCTATCTCAAAGTCCATAATTCCTAATAAATAGTATTCTGCTTTCTTTTCTATTTGTAGGTCCAATATACTAGTTGTTGTTTGATTTATTTCCATCCAAAACTTTTTAACCTTCTTGCACGTCCACCAAAGATGTAGGAAGGTACCCTTCTTCTCCTTACACTTCCAACATTTATCGTCCACGTTTTTGTAATACTTTGCTAGTTTATTTGGTGTTAGGTACCATTGGAACAGCATCTTTATCCAGTTTTCCCTTAGGCTGTAGGAATTGGTCCATTTCAGTTTTGTTTTCCAAACCTTTTCCCATTCTGCTGTATCAACAGTATGTCCCAGGTTACCCGTCCACTTTGCGATGTAACTCTCTATACTGTTTTTTTTCCGTTTTCCACCTTAATAGAATTTTATAGAGTTTTGTGATTCCTTTTTTCTCTGTTGCCATAATTCTTTCCCATTGTTTCTCTCTGTCGTCAAATCCGTCTTTTTTGTCTTTGTCGTATGCTTCTGTTAATTGCCTGTATTGAAACCATGTGACTTCGCCATATGTGCCTTTTATTTCTTCTAATGTTTTGAGCTTGAATCCATTTCTGTCTTTCTTTAAGATGTCTTTATATCTGGGCCATTTTTCCCATCCTAGCTCTCTTCTTTGGGTTGCCTCCAACGGGGAGATCCATAGGGGTGTCCTTTGGTGAAATTTGTTTTTGTACTTTTCCCATATTTTTAAAAGCGACGACCTAACAAAGTGGTTACCGAAGTTTTTTTCTATCTTTTTCTTGTTGTACCATAGGTACGCATGCCAACCACTACGTAGGTCGTGCCCTTCCAGTGCTAGACCTTTTGGCTTATTAATATTCGCCCATTCCTTCACCCAGATCAAGCCACAGGCATCGTGGTAGGTTTGCAGGTCAGGAAGACCCAGTCCCCCTTGAGGCTATTACTGGTTTTAAACATCAAAAAAGGATATTTATTTATACCAAGTCCTTGAAGACTTGGCACAATTCATCAAAGTTGCAAACAAACAGTCAACAGATGAAACTACAGAGATATTCTTTCTTTTCTTCAGTTACAGAGGTAACTTCCTCTCCAGATGGCAGATAAGATCCTGGAATCTTTACACCCTAACCCTAAGCCGTTGTGGTTAGAAAAAAGCAAGTTTTTTCCCTATCTATAGTTTAAGGTTAGCTCTGGAAACAAAGCAGTGAAAACTCTCTCTCTATAACTATATAACTCAATCTTCTCAATTAAGCTTATCTATCTATAATATCTCAATATAGCTCAATACACAATATATAATGTATAATATACTATCTATAGGTTACTCAATTTAGAATCATAGAATCAAAGAGTTGGAAGAGACCTCATGGGCCATCCAGTCCAACCCCATTCTGCCAAGAAGCAGGAATTGCATTCAAATCACCCCTGACAGATGGCCATACAGCCTCTGTTTAAAAGCTTCCAAAGAAGGAGCCTCCACCACACTCCGGGGCAGAGAGTTCCACTGCTGAACGGCTCTCACAGTCAGGAAGTTCTTCCTCATGTTCAGATGGAATCTCCTTTCTTGTAGTTTGAAGCCATTGTACCGCGTCCTAGTCTCCAGGGCAGCAGAAAACAAGCTTGCTCCCTCCTCCCTGTGGCTTCCTTTCACATATTTATACATGTCTATCATATCTCCTCTCAGCCTTCTCTTCTTCAGGCTAAACATGCCCTTAAGCCGCTCCTCATAGGGCTTGTTCTCCAGACCCTTGATCATTTTAGTCGCCCTCTCCTGGACACCAGATTGTCAATATACTCTCTTGAATTGTGGTGCCCAGAATTGGACACAATATTCCAGGTGTGGTCTAACCAAAGCAGAATAGAGGGGTAGCATTACTTCCCTAGATCTAGACACTATGCTCCTATTGATGCAGGCCAAAATCCCATTGGCTTTTTTTTTTTGCCGCCACATCACATTGTTGGCTCATGTTTAACCTATCCCTCCCAATTTAGTTTTTGCAATGGTTTTCTCAGAGCTACCTTCCTAACCATCAGCACATCTATATGTATAATATACTATCTATAGCTTACTCAATTTAGTTTTTGCAATGGTTTCCTCAGAGCTACCTGCCTAACCATCAGCACATCTGAAGTCTGATTCCAAAATGGAGATCTCTTCCCTGGGAGAAAAGGCGGTCCCTAGACCCAAAAAGATACCTTTCTGAACCAATAGCAGCAAAGGAGGCCTGCAGACTGGCTTTGCAGACTCTGATACCTTTAGGGCTCTTGCAAAGTGACAAATGCAAGATACTCCACTTTGGTAGAAAAAAGAAATGCAAAGATACAGAATGGGGGACAATGCCTGGCTCGAGAGCAGTACGTGTGAAAAAGATCTTGGAGTCCTCGTGGACAACAAGTTAAACATGAGCCAACAATGTGATGTGGCGGAAAAAAAAGCCAATGGGATTTTGGCCTGCATCAATAGGAGCATAGTGTCTAGATCTAAGGAAGTAATGCTACCCCTCTATTCTGCTTTGGTTAGACCACATCTGGAATATTGTGTCCAATTCTGGGCACCACAATTCAAGAGAGATATTGACAAGCTGGAATGTGTCCAGAGGAGGGCGACTAAAATGATCAAGGGTCTGGAGAACAAGCCCTATGAGGAGCGGCTTAGGGAACTGGGCATGTTTAGCCTGAAGAAGAGAAGGCTGAGAGGAGATATGCTAGCCATGTATAAATATGTGAGAGGAAGCCACAGGGAGGAGGGAGCAAGCTTGTTTTCTGCTTCCTTGGAGACTAGGACGCGGAACAATGGCTTCAAACTACAAGAAAGGAGATTCCAGCTGAATATTAGGAAGAACTCCTGACTGTGAGAGCCAATTTCAGTGGAAATCTCTGCCCCAGAGTGTGGTGGAGGCTCCTTCTTTGGAAGCTTTTAAACAGAGGCTGGATGGCCATCTGTCAGGGGTGATTTGAATGCAATATTCCTGCTTCTTGGCAGAATGGGGTTGGACTGGATGGCCCATGAGGTCTCTTCCAACTCTTTGATTTTATGATTCTATGATTCTATGAAAGCAGCTCTGGGAGAAAATGCAAGAGGGAGCACCTCAAGCAACTGTAAAGTAAGGCAAATCAGGCTCCTGGGAGACGGAACACAGTCGTTTCCGACTCTTCGTGACTTCATGGACCAGTCCACGCCAGAGCTCCTTGTTAGCCATCACCGTCATGTTTCTAAAGTACTGTTAGCAAAAATTTCATTACTTTAATGAGAGTAATGTTTTTGTTTTGTTTTTGTTGCTTTTTTGTTATAGTAATTGCACAAATGGGGAAACTTCAGGGGCTCCTTTCTCCCTCATTTTTAGAGCTATTGGAATAAAACATCTTGGAATGATAGAACACATTGACCCATCAGAATGTTTCACTTATCCACTGAGTTGTGGAGACTTTTCAAAGTTTTTTTTTAATGTTATAATGTACAGAAAAATCACAAACAAAGTTAAAAACTTGGCATTATACGAAATTTCCTTGGATGAGAAGCTGGCCACTTTGGACTGCCTCTGGTGTTTCTGTAAGGAGGCCTTCCATTGTGCTCAGACTGCATTGTAGTTGGTTGCCTGTGGTTTGCTCTTCTCCACACCCACAAACCGTGGACTCCACTTTGTGGCCCCATTTCTGAATGTTGGCTCTGCATCTTGTGGTGCCAGTCTTCTGTGTGCTCAGGAGGGAGTCTCTCATTTGGTATCAGCTATTGACTGAGATTCTGGGTTTCAGCCTGCCACTTTTGGACTCTTGCTTGCTGAGGTGTTCTTGTGAGTATCTCTGTAGATCTTTGGAAGCTATTTTTTTATTTAAGGCGTTGGCATGATGGCTGATAACCGAGCAGAGGATGGACTGGAGATGTCAATGTCTTGGTCCTTTCACTATTGGTTGCTACTTTCCGGCAGATGTCAGGTGGTGCAACACCAGCTAAACAGTGTAATTTCTCCAGTGGTGTAGGACGTAGACATCCTGTGATAATGCAGCATGTCTCGTTAAGAGCCAAAGCCATTGTTTTAACATGGTGAGATGTATTCCACACTGGGCACATACTCAGCTGCAGAGTAGCAAAGCACAAGGGCAGATGTCTTCACTGTGTCTGGTTGTAACCCCCAGGTTGTGTCAGTCAGTTTCATATGATATTGTTTCTAGTGCTCACATTTTGCTTGATATTCAGGCAGTGCTTCTTGTAGGTCCGAGCATGGTCCAGAGTGACTCTCAGGTATGTGGGTGTGCTGCAATGCTCCAGTGGGATTCCTTCCCAGGTCATAATCCTCAGAGCTCGAGATGCTTGTCTGTTCTTAAGGTGAAAAGCACATGTCTGCGTTTTAGATTAGGATTAGGAATCAACTGGTTTTCCCTGTAATAGGCAGGAAGAGCACCTAAAGCTTTGGAGAGCTTCTGTTCAATTATATCAAAGCTCCTTGCTTGAGTGGTGATGGCACCATCGTCCGCATAGATGAAACTCTCTATTTGTCGCATGTGAAATCAGCCAAAGATAAAGGACAAAAATGGCAGCTGAATGGAGTGCGAACTACTTTTGCAACTTTGAAATTGTTCTGCAGCGATTGAAGACAGAGCAGCAAAGAGGAAGGAGGAAGAAGAAACCACGCATTTTAAAGGGAGCTGAAGAAGGGGATGAATTGGGATGAATCCCAGCAAAATCAGTACCATGATAAGACAAATTCAAGAGTCAGGGTGAAGGAAGGGAAAGAAATGCAAAGGAATGACCAAAGGGGAGACAGAGGAGAATCTTGACAGCTCAGCTTCAGAGGGAGAAAAGTCACAATAGAAATCTGCTTTCTTCACATTTCTGGTTCCCGACATTAAAGGATATTTAAATAAAACTTCTTTTGGACTTAATTAGGGAAAAATGAGCCCCCAAACATAAAAACGTCACATCAAAGAGCAGCCCCATAAATCAAAGCAAAATAAATAAATAAATCTGATCTTTAAATAAGATGTTTTGGATGATCTGCAGGAAAGAGTAATTAAGGGCGGCTGTGCCGTTAAAAAAATGTAAAATTAAATTAACAATGGGAACACATCAATCAAAAAGTAGAGTGAGTAAATCTGGAGGGAAGAATGAGAGAAAAAAAAAGCACAGTGTGAGATCTCCTGGCTCGAATGACGTGGATCAGAACCAAAGAGAGAGATTGTTAGAGAGAGAGAGGGAGGAAGAAGGAAGGAAGGAGGGAAGGAAGGAAGGAAGGAAGGAAGGAAGGAAGGAAGGAAGGAAGGAAGGAAGGAAGGAAGGAAGGAAGGAGAAAGAGAGAGAGAGGGAGGGAGGAAAGAGGGAAGGGTGGAAAGGAGGATGAGAAGGATGGAAGGAAGGAAGGAGGGAAAGAAGAAGCAGAAGGAAAGGAAGAGGAGAAGGAAGAAAGGAAGGAAAAGGAGAGGGAGGGATGTAAGGAAGGGAAAGGAGTGGGAACGAATAAAGGGAGGAAGGAAAAAGAGAGGGAGGGAATGAAGGAGGAAGGAAGGAAGGAAAAGAGAGGGGGAGGGAAGAAGGAAGGAAAAGGAGAGTAAGAAAAGAAGTAAGGAGCGGGAGGAAGGAAGAAACAAGAGAGGGAGGGAGGGAAGGAGGAGGGAGGGAGGGCGGAGGAGGAGGGGAGGGAGGAAGGAAGGAAGGAAGGAAGGAAGGAAGAAGGAAGGAAGGAAGGAAGGAAGAAGGAAGGAAGAAAGAAAGTAAGGAGCGGGAGGAAGGAAGAAACAAGAGAGGGAGGGAGGGAGGGAGGGAGGGAGGGAGGGAGGGAAGGAAGGAAGGAAGGAAGGAAGGAAGGAAGGGGAGGAGGAAAGAAAGGGAGGAGGGAGAAGGAAGGAAAAGAGAGGGAGGGAAGGAAGGAAGGAGGAAGGAAGGAGGGGAAGGGAAGGAAGGAGGAAGGAGGAAGGAAAAGGAGAGGAGGGAGGAGGGAAGGAAAGGAGAGGGAGGGAGAAAGAAAGGAAGGAGAAAGGGAGAGGGGAGAAAAGAAGAAGGAGAGGAGGAAGGAAGGAAGCAGGAGAGGGAGGGAAGGAAGGAAGGAAGGAAGGAAGGAAGGAAGGAAGGAAAAGGAGAGGGAGGGAGGGAAGGAAGGAAAGAAGGAAGGAAAAGGAGAGGGAGGGAAGAAAAGAAGGAAGGAAAAGGAGAGGGAAGGAAAGAAGCAAGGAGCGGGAGGAAGGAAGGAAAAGGAGAGGGAGGGAAGGAAGGAAGGAAGGAAGAGGAGAGGGAAAGAAGGAATGACTGAATCTCAGCCTCAAAGATTTAAAAAACCCACGTTAAGCGATCTAATTGCTTAATCTGATTGATATTGTAGATTTGTTGATGGCACCGTTAGAGTGTTATTGTAATCTTCTCTCTGTGCTGCTTTGAGTCTGATAGGCAAGGTATAAGATAAGAACAACTTCCGATTGAAGTTCGTTATCGTTCAATGCCATTTGAATTGATTTACATGCAGCTCTGAGATGAGATGATAAAATGTGAGATACAGATCCTGAAATAATGGCGGCAAGGTTGCCTTGGGATGGAGAGCTGGCCCTTTGCTTGGAAGAAAGGATGCCAAAGGGAGGAAGAAGAAGAAGAAGAATGGAGGTGAGAAGGTGAGGCTGGTTGAAAGGCAAACATGGACCGATCGCCCGCTTCGTTCGGTCTTTTCTTGCCCTTTTCAAAGCCTGTGTGGTTTGGAGCCAGAAAATCCCTTCAGGCTCAGACCGGGAGCAAGAACTCAAACTGGAACTTGCTGGCAAATCCTTGAGATAAGACGCAACACACAGAGGAGAACCTAGCATTTGCTGTAGTATTAAGTGCCTCCATATATGACTACACAGCTCAGCGTTTTGCATGCAGAGTTCAATCTCTGAGTTGTCTGGAGATGACACGTAATTCCTACAATTTAATGTATTGTTGAAGGCTTTCATGGCCAGAATCACTGGGTTGCTGTGAGTTTTCTGGGCTATGTGGCCATGTTCCAGCAGCATTCTCTCCTAACATTTCACCTGCATCTGTGGCTTAAGGGCATCCTCAGAAGTCTGTTGCAAATGAGGCAAGTGGAGAATATATGTATGTATCTGTGGAATAATGTCAAGGATGGAAGAACCCTTGTCTGCTTGAAGCAAGTGTGAATGTTGCAATTAGCAAGCTTGAATAGCATTGAGTATCCATGAAGCTGCAAAGTCAATCAGGGAGGGTATCCACATAGAGGTAGCAAGTGGTGTGTATAATATGCCTGTGGAACAATGTCTAAGGTGGGAGAAAGAATCCTTGTCTATTCGAAGCAAGTGTGGATGTTGCAATGAGCAAGCTTGAATAGCATTGAGTAGCCATGAAGTTTGCAAAGTCAATCAGGGAGGGTATTAGCCCAATGTATGCTAATCAAGGTGGTCTGCTGAAACATTCCCATCTAGCTCCAACAGACAAGAGTCCTTTGCCCCACCCTGGTCATTCCATAGATATATAAACCCTTTTTCCTAATTCCAACAGACCTCTGAGGATGCTTCCCATAGATGCAGGAGAAACGTCAGGAGAGAATGCCTCTAGACCATGGCCATACAGCCCGAAAAATCCTACAACAACCCAGTCTTCCACTTTGTTTGTGTTTTTAAAAATACATTAGAACTGTGACCTCAATTCACTTCTGATAGGACATATCAATAAAAATTTGCACGGAAATCATTGTCATGCAAGGCAGGGAGAAAGGATGGGATGTTTACAAAATGCTTTGTTTATTGCCAGAAGGAGGGATGTGTGCAGAGGAAAGCAGCCTCGTAAATTCACATGCTGGACTTCCATCTGCTCTCGCTGAAGCGCAGAGCAGGGCTGGAAAACCAGCGGCAGAGATTGATCCATCCCCAGGTCCGTCTAATGCAATATCCAGAGCCATTGGTATGTGGGGATCAAGAGGTCGGGATGCAACCGGTCAAATATGAAGAGTACTTCGGGGAAAGAAAGGCCAGAACGTGTCAACCTGGGAGTTAAGAGAAGAGCATTCAGTAAGATGAGACCCAGAGCTATAAAGCTGGAATGTCCCCCGCCAGAACGTGTCAACCTGGGAGTTAAGAGAAGAGCATTCAGTAAGATGAGACCCAGAGCTATAAAGCTGGAATGTCCCCCGAAGGACAACCCCTTCTGCCAGGAGGGAGATAGATACATGGGGCATTATTCATCCTGGATGCTTTTCGGATGAGAAAACAAAATGTGCCCAAAGGTGAGCAATGGGAAGGGGCACAAACAGGGGCCAGCCATAGCAGAGCACCTGATGAACCACGGGACACAGCATATTATTTGAGAACACAGAAAGGCTGGACCACACCAAAACCACCATGTCAGACTACACAGAGAAGCCATTGAAATCCACAAGCATGTGGACAATTTCAACAGAAAGGAAGAAACCATGAAAATGAACAAAATCTGGCTACCAGTATTAAAAAACTCTAAAATTATAACAGCAAACAACAGAGAGGAAAAAAACCAGGCACAGATTAACACCTCCCAGCAACAGATTTTCCCAGGCTCAGGCAGGCCTTCAAATGCTAATGAAGGTGATCAGCTAAACATTCACACCTAACCGCAGCAGGGAAGAGCTCCTTGCCCCACCCCAGCCATTCCACAGATATATAAACCCATTTTCCTACTTCCAACAGACCTCACTACCTCTGAGGATGCTTGCCATAGATGCAGGCGAAACGTCAGGAGAAATGCCTCTAGAACATGGCTCTATAGCCTGAAAAAACCCACAAGAACCTAGTGATTCCAGCCATGAAAGCCTTCGACAATACATTGTATCCAATTGTCTGGTGATTATGTGGAGAAGTGAAT
>NW_026844478.1:1609055-1704650 GCF_025583915.1 Anolis sagrei ordinatus | reverse complement strand
AAAAAAAAATTGAAAACCACCCTTTACACCTAGAATGCTTCTGTTTCTCATCCTTCACTTTGCCGGGTGAAGAAGGGCTGGAGAAGCATCGAATCTGAGCAAAGTGTTCCCTTTTGAGTTAATGGAGAACTGACAAAACCAAGTGAAATACAGAAAGGAACCAGACAAGGGTGTTCTCACTCTACACAGCTATTTCTAATGGTGACAGAAGCATTGAACAGGGCAATAAGAGCCGAACAAGATATCAAAGGCCAGAGTTATACATTAAACACATTTGCAGATGATTTGGTGATATTATTAGACAACCCTTTGCACTCGGGTGGGTGATTAAAATAAAGCAATTGAAAGAATGAACTATTTAATTATTTCAGCTAGAAGCTGAAATTTATTGAAAGACAACCATGATAAAGTATGGAAAGAGGCTAAGAAAGATTTGCATAGGTAGATGGAAGGACTTACAACTGTCCGTTATGGGTAGAAACCTGATCATAAAGATGAACAGTGCAATAATTTTGAATTAAAGCAATTGAAAGAATGAACTATTTAACTATGAATTAACTATGAATCAGCAATCTCAAGCTAAATACCAACGACAAACTGATCAGCTTCGATGTGGTATCTCTATTTACCATGGTCCCGGTAGCAGACACCATGGCACTCATCAACCAGAGGTTCCCAGAAGACATCACAGCTCTGTTTCACCATTGCCTCACCACCAGTTACTTTCAGTGGGACAATGAATTCTACGAACAGAAAGATGGAGTAGCTATGGGGAGCCCTCTCAGCCCGGTCATAGCTAACTTCTACATGGAACACTTTGAAAAACAAGCCCTGGAGACAGCAACCAAAAAGCCCACGATATGGTTCAGATATGTGGATGACACCTTCACCATTTGGAGCCATGGAGAAGAAGAACTCAACAGGTTCCTGGACCATCTTAACAGCATCCACCCAAACATCCAGTTCACTATGGAAAAAGGAAATGAAGGAAGACTGCCTTTCCTAGATGTCCTAGTCATCCCTAAACCACATCAACAATTGGGTCACACCGTCTACAGAAAACCCACACACACAGATAGATATCTACATAAAAACTCCAACCATCACCCAAGTCAAAAAAGAAGCACCATTAAAGCCTTGGCAGACCGTGCAAAAAGAATCTGCGAACCCCACCTCCTCCAAGATGAACTGAACCACCTCAACTGGGCTCTCCAGGCCAATGGATACTCCACCTCAGACATCAGAAGAGCTGCAAGACCAAGAACAAGCCACGAGAGTAAAGATGGAGATCCACCCAGAGGAAAAGTGTTCCTGCCAGACATCAAGGGAACCACTGACCGCAGAGGGAAGCTGATGAGGAAACACAACATACAAACAATCTACAAACCCACCAAGAAAATCCAACAAATGCTCCGTTCAGCAAAGGACAAGAGGGATCCTCTCACCTCTGCAGGAGTCTACCATTGTGTACCATGCAGCTGTGGACAAGTCTACAGAGGGACCACCAAACGCAGCATTGCCCAGACACGTATCAAGGAACATGAAAGGCACTGCAGACTCCTTCAACCAGAGAAGTCAGCCATAGCAGAGCACCTGAGGAACCACCCTGGACACAGCATATTATTTGAGAACACAGAAATGCTGGACCACACCAACAACCACCATGTCAGACTACACAGAGAAGCCATTGAAATCCACAAGCATGTGGACAATTTCAACAGAAAGGAGGAGACCATGAAAATGAACAAAATCTGGCTACCAGTATTAAAAAACTCTAAAATTACAACAGCAAAACAACAGAGAGGAAACAACCAGGCACAGATTAACACCTCCCAGCAAGAGATTTTCCCAGGCTCAGGCAAGCCTTCAAATGCTAATGAAGGTGATCAGCTGAAACATTCACACCTAGCTTCAGCAGGGAAGAGCTCTTTGCCCCACCCCAGCCATTCCACAGATATATAAACCCATTGTCCTAATTCCAACAGACCTCACTACCTCTGAGGATGCTTGCCATAGATGCAGGCGAAACGTCAGGAGAAATGCCTCTAGAACATGGCTCTATAGCCCGAAAAAACCCACAAGAACCTTATGAATTTCTAAATAATGTTTATATTTAATTCTGTTTTAATGTTTGTATATTTGAAATTATGTACTAATGTTTTGAGTCCCCTTTGGGAGAGATGAAGCAGGGTATAAATACATATAATAGTAATAATGATATTGATAGATTTGAGTTGAGAAAGAATGGCTTTCTCTCCAGCCAATCCTACTCTGGCTGTGTGGGCAAACCTTTTTGCCTTTGGGGCTGCATTGTGGGCCCTGTGGAGATGGTTGGGGCGGGAAGGAGAGGGCCTGGGAGAGGGTGGGGGGAGGGGGCGGGGCTGGGCCCAGATCATGTTGACCTCTTGGCAAAAGGATGAGGCTGCTCACCCCATTCTTACGCCAGGATGAAAATTAGGCATGTGGCAAGTGCCCCAATTCTCCTCCCACGATCTTCGGGTTGTCCTCTCGGCATTACGCTGGGAGGAGGGCGAGACTGGCCAAAGTGGAGAGAGCTCTGGAAGGCTGTTAGCCACTACTGTGCCTTCCTCGGGCTGTCCTCTTGGCCGCTCGCACTGTCCTTACGCCGGGAAAAGGGGGGGGGGGGTGAGACATGCTGTGGCTATTTATTTATTTGTCGTACCAGGGCAACCAGTCAACTGTATTACATTTCTAACAGAACAAAACAAACAAACAGACAAAACACAGAATTTGCAAGTTTGGTAGTTGATTAAATGTCCTTTGACCAGTCTCTGGCCCCTTGGAGTGCCTCTGATGTTGCCTCAAGGAGGTCCTCCCTTGTGCATGTGGCAGGGCTCAGGTTGCATTGCAGCAGGTGGTCAGTGGTTCCTCTTCTCCACACTCGCATGTTGTGGATTCCACTTTGTGGCCCCATTTCTGAAGGTTGCCTCTGCATCTCGTGGTGCCAGAGCGCAGTCTGTTCAGCGCCTTTTAAGTCGCCCAGTCTTCTGTGTGCCCAGGGGGGAGTCTCTCATTTGGTATCAGATTCTGGGTTTGAGCCTGCCACTTTTGGACTCTCACTTGCTGAGGTGTTCCAGCGAGTGTCTCTGTAGATCTTAGAAAACTATTTCTAGATTTAAGTCGTTAATGTGCTGGCTGATACCCAAACAGGGGATGAGCTGGAGATGTCACTGCCTTGGTCCTTTCCCTATTGGCTGCTACTTCCTGGCGGATGTCAGGTGGTGCAATACTGGCTAAGCAATGTAATTTCTCCAGTGGTGTAGGGCGCAGACATGCCGTGATAATGCGACATGTCTCATTAAGAGCCACATCCACTGTTTGAGCGTGGTGAGATGTGTTCCACACTGGGCATGCGGACTCAGCAGCAGCATAGCAAAGCGCAAGGGCAGGTGTCTTCACTGTGTCTAGTTGTGATCCCCAGGTTGTGGCTGAGAGCGCTTCAGAGGGTTCTCAGCTGCTGCGTGCTTTCCTCCCCTGCCTTTTCTGCATAAGGATGTGGCAAGCCACCGTTTTCTTATGCTGAGAGGACAGGAACACGAGGAAGGGATGAGATATGCACCCAGGGGGGCGCATTCATTCCCTGGACCTTAGCTTGCCCATGCCTAGGCTAACCTGAAGGCAATGCCATATTATTCATTCTAACCATTTTGTGTGGGAAGCAAGGCTTGTGTACAGTGAATTATCTGAAAGCAAAGGAGTCACAATCTTAGCCAGCAGTGTCGATAATTTTGGGATTTCCAGATATGCCTGTATAGCGTCTGCATCTAATAGATCTTCAGAGTTGTTCCGGGTCATTGCGGAACTTCTTCACCCCCCTGAGGTTGACGAGACCTTCGACGATCCGAAAACTGGGTGATGCGAATTTGCGCAGCATTTTGCAGACAAAGTTGCTCAGATACCTCTTGAGTTGGACTCCAGTTTAATCACAGTCCCAAGAGAGGTGACAGAGGCATCTGCTTGTCCGGTTGTGTGGGATTCCTTTCGGCTTGTTCGTTCCGAGGACATGGCCCTTGGGGCAGTGAGGGCGACCACGTCGGCTCTGGACCCCTGCCCGTCCTGGCTAATTAAATCGGCCAAGGATGGTCTGATTGATTGGTTTGTGTTGATCATTAATGTATCACTGGAGCAAGGAATTTTTCCATCTGGACTAAAACAGGTGGTGGTCAGATCACTCCTGAAAAAGACCTCCCTTGACTCCACGGTCTTGAACAACTATAGACCAATCTCCAACCTCACTTTTCTGGGCAAGGTGTTTGAGCGGGTGGTGGCCGCTCAGCTCCAGGACTTCCTGGATCACATCAACTATCTAGATCAGTCACAATCTGGTTTCAGACTTGGCCATGGCACGGAGACGGCTTTGGTCGCCTTGGTGGATGACCTCCGTAGGGAGCTGGACAGGGGGAGTGTGACCCTGTTGGTTCTCTTAGACATCTCAGTGGCTTTCGATACCATCGATCATGGTATCCTTCTGGGACGGCTCTCAGGGATGGGCCTTGGGGGCACGCTTTTGTAGTGGCTCCGGTCCTTCCTGGAGGGTCGTTCCCAGTTGGTGAAGCTGGGAGACGCCTGCTCGGACCCTTGGCCTTTGACCTGTGGGGTCCCGCAAGGCTCTATTCTGTCTCCCATGCTTTTAACATCTACATGAAACCGCTGGGAGAGGTCATCCGGAGTTTTGGAGTTGGGTGCCATCTCTATGCAGATGACACACAACTCTACTACTCTTTTCCACCCAATTCCAAGGAGGCCCTCTCGGGTGCTGGACGAGTGCCTGGCCGCTGTGTCTATCTGGATGAGGAGGAACAAGCTGAAGATCAATCCTGACAAGACAGAGGTCCTCCTGGTAGATTGTAAACCGGATTGGGGTATACCTGTGTTGGACGGGGTTACACTCCCCCTGAAGTCACAGGCCCACAGTTTGGGAGTCCTCCTGGACTCATCACTTGTGCTTGAGGCTCAGGTGTCGGCGGTGGCCAGGAGGGCCTTTGCGCAATTAAGACTCGTGCACCAACCGCGACCATACCTCGTGAAGGCAGATCTGGCCAGGGTGGTCCATGCCTTAGTCACCTCTAGACAGGATTACTGTAATGGACTCTATGTGGGGCTGTCCTTGAAAATGGCTTGGAAATTCCAGATGGTCCAACGGGCGGCAGCCATGTTGTTACAGGGAGCGGTCAACCCTCCTGTTCAAGGAGCTCCACTGGCTGCCATTCATTTTCCGGTCCCAATTCAAGGTGCAGGTTCTGACCTACAAAGCCCTGAACGTTTTGGGACCCGCCTACCTTCGTGACCGCATCTCTGTATACGAACCCACACGATCTCTTCGATCAACTGGAGAGGCCCTGCTCTTGCTCCCACCTGCATCGCAAGCGCGATTGGTGGGGATGAGAGAGAAGGCCTTTTTGGTGGTGGCCCCTCGACTCTGGAACTCACTTCCTAAGGACATCAGGCATGCCCCAACTTTGGCAGTTTTTAAGAGGAGCTTAAAGACGTGGTTGTTCCAGTGTGCCTTCCCAGAATAATGATCCCACAGCACTTTGTCCTCTAAAGCACTTTACATTGATTTAGGTCTGCTCGTATGTTCCCACAAACTGCCCTATCACTTTTTCGCCCATGTCCAGCATTATTTTTAATCTTTTAATTTTAATTACATTTGGCCTACCCATAGTTTTTAAAGTGTGTTGTCCTATTGATACTGCATGCGTTATTGGTTTATTGTTTTGTTATTTTAAATTGCTTGTATTGTTATTGTTATTGCTTGCACTGTTGTATTTCGGCACCAAGTCCCTTGGGGAGATGGTAGCGGGGTATAAATAAAGTGTTGTTGTTGTTACTACTACTACTACTACTACTACTACTACTATTATGAGCTAACCTATAAAATTGTATATTTTGTATGAGTATGGTTGTGTTGTAAGTTTGTAGTAAACCACAAGGCATGTGTTGCAAACCAGAATGCAAATGAGCAGGTGATTGCTAAAGAGAGGCATGTAGCCGGAGCTATGTCCAAAATCTTGGGCGGCTCCCATCTATCTTTCTGCACTGGTCCAACCCCCATCTCGAGTGGTCGAGGTCTTCATTTATGCCTCGTTGGGCCGGAGACAGCTGTCTAGCATTAAGCCTAGTGATACTTGAACCCGTGCCTCTTCTTCAGAGTGCAGCCAAGGGTCCCAATGGCATGAATGCCTTGAGAGGTGAAAAGGTTGCTCATCCGGCCACAATGGGTCTTTTCTTCTCTCGGGCCATCATGACTCTATTTCTAGGGGAGAAGGTGATCCATGTAGACAAACTGACGGCTAGCTTGCATTCAGATCCCCCAATGCATTTGCCACAACGTCAAATTCTTTATGCTGGGATGGCAAGGTAAGCGGATACCAAGAATCGACCTCAAAACGACTCCCTTTCCAAGATGTTCCACTCCTGTGTCCTTGCAAGTGATAAGAATGCAATCAGTCCTAATTTTCATCTCAAGGAGCACTTTTTGCATTTTTCTCCCTGCTGTGAAAAAAATAAGTTTGGAAAACTGCAATTTTGGAAGTGATTTGCAATGTGAAATGTATTCTGCGCAAAATCAGCACCTTTTTTTTTTTTAGCAAATAGTATTCTGTGCAAAATCCGCACCTTCTTCTTTTGTACAGGGAATCGTCTTTTCCGTGCCAAAAAACAGACTTTTCCCCATAAAAGAAATAACATCTCAAGAAGGAAATATTGTTCCCTACTTAGGGACAAAAATAACCAGTTTCTTGCAAAATTTCTATACAAAGAGTAGATGAATTTTGCACAGAATAAGTTTCAAACGGCGAATGTTGCTCCCTAAACTCATCAGAGGGAAAGGCAAAACCACCAACATAATGAACTCACTTTAAATACATAACTAAGAGTTTACTAGTGCTGACGGATGAAGACGCTTGCATTTTTGCTTGGTAATCTTGTTAGCATGGAGAGGGGTTGATTGCCTCTCCATGCTAACAAGATTACCTGGTTGATCATAAACTGTGTGAAAAAGATCTTGGAGTCCTCGTGGACAACAAGTTAAACATGAGCCAGGAATGTGATGTGGCGGCAAAAAAAGCCAATGGGATTTTGGCCTGCATCAAGAGGAGCATAGGGAAGTCCTGCTCCCCATGCTCTATTCTGTTTTGGTTAGACCACATCTGGAATATTGTGTCCAATTCTGGGCACCACAATTCAAGAGAGATATTGACAAGTTGGAATGTGTCCAGAGGAGGGCAACTCAAATGATCAAGGTCTGGAGAACAAGCCCTATGAGGAGCGGCTTAGGGAACTGGGCATGTTTAGCCTGAAGAAGAGAAGGCTGAGAGGAGATATGATAGCCATGTATAAATATGTGAGAGGAAGCCACAGGGAGGAGGAGGGAGCAAGCTTGTTTTCTGCTTCCTTGGAGACTAGGACACGGAGCAATGGCTTCAAACTACACGAGAGGAGATTCCATCTGAATATTAGGAAGAACTTCCTGACTGTGAGAGCCGTTCAGCAGTGGAACTCTCTGCCCCGGAGTGTGGTGGAGGCTCCTTCTTTGGAAGCTTTTAAGCAGAGGCTGGATGGCCATTTGTTAGGGGTGATTTGAATGCAATATTCCTGCTTCTTGGCAGAATGGGGTTGGACTGGATGGCCCAGGAGGTCTCTTCCAACTCTTTGATTCTATGATTCTATGAAACTGGATCGGGGTATAGGGTGGCAACCTGTGTTGGACGGGGTTGCACTCCCCCTGAAGTCACAGGTCCACCGTTTGGGGGTCCTCCTGGACTCATCACTTACGCTTGAAGCTCAGGTGTCGCGGTGGCCGAGAGGGCCTTTGCACAATTAAGACTTGTGTGCCAACTGCGACTGTACCTCGTGAAGGCGGATCTGGCCAGGGTGGTCCATGGCTTAGTCACCTCCAGATTGGACTACTGCAATGCACTCTACGTGGGGTTACCGTTGAAAACGGCCCGGAAATTTCAATTGGTTCAATGTGCAGTGGCCAGGTTGTTAACTGGTGCTCCTTACAGGGAGCAGTCAACCCTTCTGTTTAAGGAACTTCATTGGCTGCCATTGATTTTCCGGTCCCAATCCAAGGTGCAGGTGCTTACCTACAAAGCCCTAAACTGTTTGGGACCCGCCTACCTGCATGACTGCATCTCTGTATACGAACCCACACAATCTCTTTGATCATCTGGAGAGGCCCTGCTCGTGCTCCCACCTCCATCGCAAGTGCCATTGGTGGGGACGAGGGAGAGGGCCTTCTTGGTGGTGGCCCCTCGACTCTGGAACTCACTCCCCAAGGACATCAGGCATGCCCTAACTCTGGCAGTCTTTAGGAGGAGCCTGAAAACGTGGTTGTTTCAGTGTGCCTTCCCAGAATAAGGAAACTCCCAGCAATATGTCCCCAAAGGCACTTTATTAGTGATCTAGGATTGTCTGCACATTTCATCCCTCTCAAAAATTTCTATTCCTGCTATACGTCACCTGGTCATGCCCAGCATTATTTTTAAATTTTAATTATTACATTTGGCCCAGCCATAGGTTTTAAACGTTGTTGTGTTATTGTTAATGTTTATTGCTTATTTTCTGTTTATGAGTTTATTTATTGTTTTGTATTACTGTTGCTATTGTTTTTATTGTTGTACTAGATGTCTCCTGCCATGCGTCGCTGTGGCCCACATGGGGGTTCTGTGTCGGAGGTTTGGCCCAATTCTCTCATTGGTGGGGTTCAGAATGCTCTGTGATTGTAGGTGAACTATAAATCCCAGCAACTACAACTCCCAAATGTCAAGATTCTATTTTCCCCAAACCCCACCAGTGTTCACATTTGGGCATATTGAGTATTCGTGTAGAGTTTGGTCCAGATCCATCATTGTTGAGTCCACAGTGATCTCTGGATGTAGGTGAACTACAACTCCAAAACCAAAGGACACTGCCCACTAAACCCATATTTTGTGTTGGTCATGGGAGAACTGTGTGCCAAGTTTGGTCGAATTCCATCATTGATGGGGTTCAGAATGCTCTTTGATTGTAGGTGAACTATAAATCCCAGCAACTACAACTCCCAAATGACAAAATCAATTTTTTGAGTGAAGGGCATACATTGGGTTGTTAGGTGTCTTGTGTCCAAATTTGGTGCCAATTCGTCCAGTGGTTTTTGAGTTCTGTTAATGCCACAAACGAACATGACATTTTTATTTAGATAGATTGTGGGCTCGGCCTCATGTAAGCCGCACTGAGTCCCTTGGGGAGATGGTAGCGGGGTACAAATAAATTATTATTATTATTATTATTATTATTATTATTATTATTATTGCATCCAACTTTGCCCGCCCCCCCCCCCCAAGAAATCATTTAATGGCATTCATATACAAGTGCTGATGACAAAATGAAGACTGTGTTTTATCTGAAGGGGGGGGGGGGGAAGTCCCGTCGTGCCTTAAAGCACAGAATCCTTGAAAGGTTAAAATTGGTCTACTCTTCTGCCCATGAGATTGATCCTGTCCCTGTGTCCCTGACCAATTCATAGAATCATAGAATCAAAGAGTTGGAAGAGACCTCCTGGGCCATCCAGTCCAACCCCATTCTGCCAAGAAGCAGGAATATTGCATTCAAATCACCCCTGACAGATGGCCATCCAGCCTCTGTTTAAAAGCTTCCAAAGAAGGAGCCTCCACCACACTCCGGGGCAGAGAGTTCCACTGCTGAACGGCTCTCAGTCAGGAAGTTCTTCCTCATGTTCAGATGGAATCTCCGCTCTTGTACTTTGAAGCCATTGTTCCGCGTCCTAGTCTCCAGGGAAGCAGAAAATAAGCTTGCTCCCCTCCTCCCTGTGGCTTCCTCTCACATATTTATACATGGCTATCATATCTCCTCTCAGCCTTCTCTTCTTCAGGCTAAACATGCCCAGCTCCTTAAGCCGCTCCTCATAGGGCTTGTTCTCCAGACCCTTGAGCATTTTAGTCGCCCTCCTCTGGACACATTCCAGCTTGTCAATATCTCTCTTGAATTGTGGTGCCCAGAATTGTAAACAATATTTATTTATTTATTTATTTATTGACTTTGCTTCTATACCGCTGTATCTCAAGCCCGAAGGCGACTCACAGCGGTTCACAAACAGTAAAAAACAGTAGAAACAGCAGTGGTTCCATACAACATATAACAATTGACTTAACACATTATCCATAAATTACCAATAAGCAATTACAATGCACAATTATTACAAAAACAACCGTACCCAATCTTCTCATCATCCAAGCGTAGTCCAGGTTCGTCGTCCATTGTTCCATTCCTATGTTCCATTACCAGATTGTAAAATTACTCAAACGCCTGCACAAACATCCAGGTCTTCACCTTTTTTGCGGAATACCATTAGAGATGGTGCTAGTCTAATGTCCGTAGGAAGGGCGTTCCACAGCCGAGGAGCCACCACCGAGAAGGCCCTATCTCTCGTCCCCGCCAGCCGAGCGAGAGCAGGGTCTCCCCGGAAGATCTCAAAGTCCTGGTGGGTTCATAGGCAGAGATGCGGTTGGATAGGTAGCTTGGGCCGGAACCGTTTAGGGCTTTAAAGGCCAACGCCAGCACTTTGAATTCAGCCCGGTAGCAGATCGGTAGCCAGTGGAGTTGGCGCAACAGGGGGGTTGTATGCTCCCTGCGCTCCGCTCCTGTTAAAATAATGGCTGCTGAGCGTTGGACTAGTTGGAGCTTCCGAGCTGTCTTCAAAGGCAACCCCACGTAGAGAGCGTTGCAGTAGTCTAAACGGGATGTAACCAGAGCGTGGACTACCGTGGCCAAGTCAGACTTCCAATGTGGTCTAACCAAAACAGAATAGAGGGGTAGCATTACTTCCCTAGATCTAGACACTATGCTCCTCTTGATGCAGGCCAAAATCCCATTGGCTTTTTTTTGCCTCCACATCACATTCCTGGCTCATGTTTAACTTGTTGTCCAAATTGTTAATAACTAGTTAATAGCAAACATCCAACTTAGGGAAACATGCCTGGATGTGGCTGGAAGGAGGGAGGGAGGGAACGCAGAGTCCAGAGGGGATCTGAAAATGGGAGTCTCTTGAGGACTAATTCACTGTTGCTTTCTAGCAAGCATCAAAAAAAAAAAGATCAAACAGACAAGACGGAACAGGTTAGAGTGACCTGCAGAGGAAGGAGAGACAGACACACCAAACACACACGGAGAGCTCTTCTTCGGCCAGTTTGTCCCAAATAAGAACATGACCTTGTGAATGGATGATGTCGGCTTGGAACATTCAATTAAGCAGGACACACATCCAGAGAAAAGGAGAGCAACTCTAGGTCTGCGTGCATCCATGTGCATTGATGTGCAGCTGGCTGGATGCATGGATGTAAATGCCTAACCCTTCAACATTTCACATGTAACTTGTGAAACATGGGGCCAAACAACACCACAGTGTGTTCAAGATGGCACAAAGTTATTAGTAAAGAAAAACACACAAAATATTAGGGGTGTGCGACTCAGCGTAGACCCATGCCATTTTTGGTCCTGTTTTTGGCTGGCCCACCCTTTCTGTTCTGTTTACTGGGAAGTTCCCAAAATTGGGAGGGTGGAGGTTCTGTTTAGATGCCAGTAAGATTCAGTTCATTGATGCCAATGCTCCTTTCTGCATATTTTTAGGCCTATCAGCATGAAACCTGTCTCATTTGTTTTTAACGGACTGGATGAGGGACAACAGATTGAAATTGAATCCAGACAAGACAGAGGTCCTACTGGTCAGTCGAAAGGCCGAACAGGGCATAGGGTTACAGCCTGTGTTAGACGGGGTCACACTCCCCCTGAAGACGCAGGTTCGCAGCTTGGGAGTGATCCTGGATTCATCGCTGAGCCTGGAACCCCAGGTCTCGGCGGTGGCCGGGAGCTTTTGCACAATTAAAACTTGTGCGCCAGCTGCGCCCGTACCTTGGGAAGTCTGACTTGGCCACGGTAGTCCACGCTCTGGTTACATCCCGTTTAGACTACTGCAACGCTCTCTACGTGGGGTTGCCTCTGAAGACTGCCCAGAAGCTTCAATCAGTCCAACGCGCGGCAGCCAGATTGTTAACAGGAGCAGGGTACAGAGACCACACGACCCCTCTGTTACGCCAGCTCCACTGGCTGCCGATCAGCTTCCGGGCACAATTCAAAGTGCTGGTGTTGACCTATAAAGCCCTAAACGGCTCTGGCCCAGTTTACCTGTCCGAACGGATTCTCCCCTAGGAGCCATCAAGGCTACTAAGATCTTCTGGGGGGGGGCTGCTCTCGGTCCCACCACCCTCACAATCACGGTTGGTGGGGACGAGAGACAGGGCCTTCTCGGTGGTGGCTCCCCGGCTTTGGAACTCCCTCCCACTGGAGGTTAGATCTGCCCCCTCCCTCCTGACGTTCAGGAAATCGTTAAAAACATGGCTCTGGAATGCGGCATTCAAAGACTGAACCTGGAACCTTCCCTGTGATGAATTATGATGAACTGCGACTATGAATATGATTATGACCATGACTGGATTGACGATTTGGCGTAGGAAACTGTAATGATGTAATGATGAGGTTTTATTGTACTGAGTTGTACTATTTTAATATGTAATGAGTTGTATTTGCTGTTTTATCTGATTGTATTTGATATGTACTGTAAACCGACCTGAGTCCCTCGTCGAGGTTGAGAAGGCCGGTATGGAAATCCTCTAAATAAATAATAATAAATAATAAATTTGTAGGCCTCATTTCCGACTGCAAGCCTGCCAAGTTTCAGAACGTTTTGTCAATCCATTGATTTTTTGAAATTTTAAAAAGTTTTTACCCACAAGAGAGGGCTCTGGGCATTGAAGATAGAGTGCCACTCGGCTCCATTAGCTCCCCTTAGCCAAAAGGATCTGGCTACCCACAGGATCTGTATTGGCTAAGGCTTCAGCTGCCCCCGCCTGGCTCGTTTCCAGGGATCCAGCAGCCGAACCCCCTAAATCCAGCACATCAAAACGATATTGTGCACACTCCTATAAGATATGAGAAGCTGCAATGGTTTGCTTTTGCCAGAGCCTACTGGGAAGGAAAGATTCCCAACCACTGCAGAGTTCCAACCACTACACTATATGTCCTATTTGTTGTAATCATTTATATACTGTCTGGATGACGTCATGAGTTATAACTAACATGTCATATTGGATTTGTTTTCTTTCTGTGTTGTGATTTGCCCTTTTGACCTGTTTGTTTTGATTTAACTTTTTGGAAGTAAGTGTGATGACACTATGCATATTGTAATTTCTGTTGTAAGCTGCCCTGAGTCCTTTTGGGGAGAGGAGGTAATGTGTAAAGCATTGTTGTTGTTGTTATTATTATTTGAAACACAACAAGATGAGTCCACAGCAGAAACTCTGCTGGCTGTTGAATTGCATCACATGTCGAACACTTCCCAAGTGTCTAGGACTGTGTGATGTATCAACGAATTAGAAAAGGTAGAGGAACGAGAGACCAGATTGCCAATATCCGCTGGAGAATGGAGAAAGGCAGGGAGTTTCAGAAAAACATCTACTTCTGCTTCATTGACTACTCTAAAGCCTTTGACTGTGTGGATCATAATAAATGGTGGCAAGTCCTTGGTGGGATGGGCATCCCAAGCCCCCTTCCCTCTCTCCTGAGGAATCTGGACAAGGACCAAGGAGCAACAGTCAGAACTGACCACGGAACAGGAGACGGGTTCAAGATTGGGAAAGGCGTCCGGCAAGGCTGCATCCTCTCACCCAACCTTTTTAACTTGTATGCAGAACACATCATGCGAGGATGTGCGGGGCTTGACAAATGCAAGGCTGGGGTGAAAATTGCTGGAAGAAACATTAACAACCTCAGATATGCAGATGACACCACTCTGATGGCCGAAAGCGAGGAGGAGCTGAGGAGCCTTCTAATCAAGGTGAAAGAAGAAAGCGCAAAAGCCGGGTTGCAGCTAAACGTCAAAAAAACCAAGATTATGGCAACAAGAATGATTGACAACTGGGAAATAGAGGGAGAAAAGGTGGAGGCCGTGACAGGGTTTGTATTTCTAGGTGCAAAGATGAGTGCAGATGCAGACTGTGGCCAGGAAATCAGAAGACGCTTCCTTCTTGGGAGGAGAGCAATGTCCAGTCTCGATAAAATAGTAAAGAGTAGAGACATCAGACTGGCAACAAAGATCCATTGCCTAGTCAAAGCCATGGTATTCCCTGTAGTCACCTACGGATGTGAGAGCTGGACCTTAGGGAAGGCTGAGCGAAGGAAGATCGATGCTTTTGAGCTGTGGTGTTGGAGGAATGTGCTGAGAGTGCCTTGGACTGCGAGAAGATCCAACCAGTCCATCCTCCAGGAAATAAAGCCCGGCTGCTCACTGGAGGGAAGGAGACTGGAGACAAAGTGGAAGTCCTTTGGCCACATCATGAGGAGACAGCAAAGCCTAGAGAAGGGAATGATGCTGGGGAAGGTGGAAGGTAAAAGGAAGAGGGGCCGACCAAGGGCAAGATGGATGGATGGCATCCTTGAAGTGACTGGACTGACCTTGAAGGAGCTGGGGGTGGTGATGGCCGACAGGGAGCTCTGGCGTGGGCTGGTCCATGTCGACATGGAGCTACCCAGGGCGGCAACAAAGCCCCCGACTGGAGTTCTTTCCCATCATCCATGACTCCTCCCTCCCTCTGGCGTGGGCTGGTCCATGAGGTCACCAAGAGTCAGAGACGACTGAACGAATGAACAACAACATCCCACTAAGGTCGCCTTCTGCAGCTGGCAGATGATAATCTTGTCAGCGTCGATTGTGTTTAAGTGCAGGCCAAGGTCTTGAGGCACTGCACCCAGTGTGCCGATCACTACTGGGACCCACTTGACTGGTTTGTGCCAGTCAGCTATCGTGTCAGCCTTTCCAGCTGTTTCTCTGCAATCCTGCTGTCACCTGGGATTGTGACATGGACGATCCATACTTTGTTTTTTAACACGATTGTGAGGTCAGGAGTATTATGCCCCTTTGGGGAGAGGAGGTGGTATGTAAAGCATTGTTGTTGTTGTTGTTATTGCAAACAACTTCTGCACTTTGCACTCATTTTGGAGCTACTGAAGCAAGCTAAGGACAAAGGGAAGAAGTGGGAATGAGAGAGTGGGACCATCCCTGTAAAATAAGATTTTACAATTCTCAGCATTTGTTTTACATTTGGTTTGATTGGTTGTAGCTTTCCACTTTTAACATTGCTATCATACCCAGTTCTATAGAAAGGAGGCCACATTTTTTCAGTTTCCAACTATTCTTCCCATTCTTCACAAGTATGTCTACAAATTACTTATATTTTGCCATGATGGATCAGACCTATATCTAGCACAACCCTTAACTCAGTTCCAAGCATGGACTCCATTGAGCTCTCTTTCTCTTGGGAAGGGGCCAAGCGAGCACACTGTTTTCAAATAGCATAGACCAATGATGGAGAGACAGCCTGATTTGGATCACGGATGGCCGATTGAGCTACTATAGTTAAGAGTTGTTGACAGACCTATCAGGGCTACCAGTCATCGCAATGACTTTGTGAAAGTGGATGCCATGGCTTCGGGCCAGTTGCTGTACTGCAAGTCAACACTCATTACACGATGGACGCAATATGCCCACTTGTGCTGGATATCAATGCAGGGCAACTGATGGTGCGTCCACCAATGCGCCTGCCTATTTGGCCCATTGCAAAATGGGGAACAATGCAATTCAAGTGGGATACTAACAGCACTGACAAAACTAAGCACCATCCAATAATGAAAAGCTCCATGGCTGGCACTCCACTGGTGAATTAGACTAGACATACCAAATGAATTCCACGATGTAACATGAGCCCTCAGTGGCACAGTGGGTTAAAGCACTGAGCTGCTGAGCTTGTTGATCAAAAGGTCGCAGGTTCGATTCCGGGGAGCGGCGTGAGCTTCCGCTGTCAGCCCTAGCTTCTGCCAACCTAGCAGTTCGAAAACATGCAAATGTGAGTAGATCAATAGGTACCGCTCCGGCGGGAAGGTAACGGCGCTCCATGCAGTCATGCCGGCCAAATGACCTTGGAGGTGTCTACAGACAACGCTGGCTCTTCGGCTTAGAAATGGAGATGAGCACCACACCCCAGAGTCAGACATGACTGGACTTAATGTCAGGGGACTACCTTTACCTTTTTAACATGATTTTGGTTCCTGGTTTATACATGTCCTTTCTTAATTGGTTCTATCATAAAACATGGAGAACTGCAAAAATGTTGCTTGTACGGGAGGGACATCCCGCTATAGCACATTTTGCTCTGGTTTTTCAATGAGTATCTCATCATTGAGTCTCAACCCAGTCAACAATGGGTTGTGGCAGCCACAAAAAACAACGTTTCTGGAAAATATCAACAACTTTTAAAGTAAGGACCACACGATGAAACAGGAAATAACATTCTCAAACCAAAAACAGAACATTTTTCAAATGTTGTTACATAGTCTTACTGACACAGGCAAATCCACGATTAAGTGGCTGTATTCTAGTCTGAAGCTTTAGGTGATCGTACTGCCCATGACAGGGAAAAGCAGCTGATTCCTAATCCATCTAAAACACAGACATGTGCCTTTCACCGTAAGAACAGAGAAGCATCCCGAGCTCTTAGGATTATTACCTGGGAAGGAAGGAATCCCACTGGAGCATTGCAGCRCACCCAAATCCCTGGGAGTCACCCTGGACCRTGCTCTGACCTACAAGTAGCACTGCCTGRACATCAAGCAAAAATTGGGCGCTAGAAACAATGTCATATGAAAGCTGACTGGCACAACCTGGGGATCACAACCAGACACACTGAAGACATCTGCCCTTGCGTTTGGCTACTCTGCTGCTGAGTATGCATGCCCATTGTGGAGCACATCTCACCATGCTAGAACAGTGGATGTGGCTCTTAATGAAACATGTCGCATTATCACAGGATGTCTACGCCCCACACTGCTGGAGAAATTATACTGGGTTGTTGCAGGGTTTTTCGGGCTATATGGCCATGTTCTAGAGGCATTCTTTCCTGACGTTTTGCATCCTCAGAGGTATYKAKGKCAAGCATCCTCAGAGGTATTGAGGTCAGATGCAGGTGAAACGTCAGGAGAGAATGCTTTAGAACATGGCCATATAGCTYGAAAAAACCTACAACAACCCAGTGATTCCAGCCATGAAAGCCTTTGACAATATATAGAAATTACACAGTTTAGCCGGTATTGCACCACCTGACATTTGCTGGGAAGTTGCAACCAATAGTGCAAAGACCAAGGCAGTGACGTCTCTGGCCCATCCATGTTTGGATATCAGCCAGCATGCCAACGACTTAAATCAAGAAATAGTTTTCTAAGATCTACAGAGACATATTTTGTGTTTACATCTTGAAACTCTCCCAATTTCCTATTTTCAAGTAGACGGATTTCCATGGTTGAGATAGGTCAGGGTTTCTTCATGAAGTTTCACAGCTGGAACACCTCAGCAAGCAAGAGTCCAAAAGTGGCAGGCTCAAACCCAGAACCTCAATCCATGGCTGATCCCAAGTGAGAGACTCCCTCCTGGGCACACAGAAGACTGGGTGACTTGGAAGGCGCTGAACAGACTGCGCTCTGGCACCATGAGTTGCAGAGCCAACCTTAGGAAATGGGGCCACAAAGTGGAATCCACGACATGCGAGTGGGGAGAAGAGCAAACCACTAACTACAATGCAGCCTGAGCCCTGCTACATGCACAATGGAGGACCTTCTAGTACTCCTAAGCCTGGAACGATTCCATCAGTGCTGCCTCCGAAAAATCCTGCAAATCGCTTGGGAAGACAGGCACACAAACATCAGCGTGCTGGAAGAAGCAAAGAGCATTGAAGCGATGGTCCTCCGCCATCAACTCCGCTGGACCGGCCACATTGTCCGGAAGCCTGACCACCATCTCCCAAAGCAGTTGCTCTACTCCGAACTCAAGAACAGAAAACGGAAATTTGGTGGACAGGAAAAGAGATTGAAAGATGGGCTCAAAGCCACCCTTAAGAACTCTGGCATAGATACAGAGAACTGGGAAGCCCTGGTCCTTGACCGCTCCAGCTGGAGGCCAGCTGTGACCAGCAGTGCTGAGAATTTGAAGAGACACAAATGGAGGGTGAAAGAGAGAAATGTGCCAAGAGGAAGGTGCATCAAGCCAACCCCGACCGAGACCGCCTTCCACCTGGAAACCGATGCCCTCACTGTGGGAGAAGATGCAGGTCAAGAATGGGGCTCCACAGTCACCTACGGACCCACCGCCAGTACTTCGATCTTGGAAGACCATCCTACTCAGACAACGAGGGATCGCCTAAGTAAGTAAGTAAGCAAGGGTGACCTTCTTATAGCAACACCAGAGGCACTCCAAGTGGCCAGCGACTGGTCAAAGGACATTTAATAGAATGCCAAGTTTGCAAACTTTTCATGTGCATTTGTGTTTTTTAATGCAGTACAACTGGTTTTTAATGCAATGACAAATGATGTGAGAGCTGGACCTTCGGGAAGGCTGAGCGAAGGAAGAGAGATGCTTTTGAGCTGTGGAGCTGGAGGAAAGTTCTGAGAGTGCCTTGGACTGCGAGAAGATCCAACCAGTCCATCCTCCAGGAAATAAAGCCCGGCTGCTCACTGGAGGGAAGGAGACTAGAGGCAAAGCTGAAGTCCTTTGGCCACATCATGAGGAGACAGCAAAGCCTAGAGAAGGGAATGATGCTGGGGAAAGCGGAAGGCAAAAGGAAGAGGGGCCGACCAAGGGCAAGGTGAGTGGATGGCATCCTTGAAGTGACTGGACTGACCTTGAAGGAGCTGGGGGTGGTGACGGCCGACAGGGAGCTCTGGCGTGGGCTGGTCCATGAGGCCACAAAGAGTCGGAGACGACTGAACGACTGAACAACAAAAGCAACCTACGGATGTGATAGCTGGACCTTCGGGAAGGCTGAGTGAAGGAAGAGAGATGCTTTTGAGCTGTGGTGCTGGAGGAAAGTTCTGAGAGTGCCTTGGACTGCGAGAAGATCCAACCAGTCCATCCTCCAGGAAAGAAAGCCCGACTGCTCACTGGAGGGAAGGGGACTAGAGACAAAGCTGAAGTCCTTTGGCCACATCATGAGCAGAGAGCAAAGCCTAGAGAAGGGAATGATGCTGGGGAAAGTGGAAGGCAAAAGGAAGAGGGGCCGACCAAGAGCAAGGTGGATGGATGGCATCCTTGAAGTGACTGGACTGACCTTGAAGGAGCTGGGGGTGGAGACGGCCGACAGGGAGCTCTGGTGTGGGCTGGTCCATGAGGTCACGAAGAGTCGGAGACAACTGAACGAATGAACAACAACAAACAACTGGTTCGCTCCTAGAATCATAGAATCCTAGAATCCAAGAGTTGGAAGAGACCTCATGGGCCATCCAGTCCAACCCCATTCTGCCAAGAAGCAGGAATATTGCATTCAAATCACCCCTGACAGATGGCCATCCAGCCTCTGTTTAAAAGCTTCCAAAGAAGGAGCCTCCACCACACTCCGGGGCAGAGAGTTCCACTGCTGAACGGCTCTCACAGCTTCTGAAACAATAAATAAGCCCATTAATTGGAACACCTGATTATATATGTTTTCTACCTTCACACGGGCCGCGTGTGAGGCAGCTTCAGGGGGGAAACGGCAGCAGAGCGGCTGGACTCGCACCTGGCAGGTGGTGAAACTCTATCTGCCGGCAGACCTTGCAAGCTAATCCCGGAGTGGGGCGGAAGGGGAAAAACAACTCCATTGCTTTGGGTTCCTCTGCTCCTTCGGCGGCGTCTCCAATGCACCCGATGAGCAAGAGAGTCTCTTGTTTACGGCTCTCCCGTCCATTGCTGGCCTGGAAACACCGAAGCCTTGCAAGGCCAGGGTGGGTCACTCTCAAAGCAATGGGTGTGGGGCCTTCCTCGGAGCCAGGAGGAGAACGGATTGGTCTTTGGGGGCCGACAGAGGGCGCGTGACTCCAAGGAACCCAGCGCAGAAGACACAACAACGGGACCTTTTTCTCCCATTGACGGTCTCCTTGAGAACATTCCAGAGGGCCCCCATTACCCTCCAAGAGACCGCCCAGCTCCACAACAAAGAACATGTTGAAACCATCATGCGCTTGTGTGCCTACCAGCTGCTACAGCTCCTCTCCGCCTGCATTTTGACCCGACTGCCAGCCTCCTTTGCTGCCATTGGGTTGAGTTGGCTGAATCGGCCACTCTTTTCCCACCAGCTGTTGGACTATTTTTCTCCCCCATTACTGGCCAGTTTGGCCATTTGGCTTTGGGATGAATATCCTTATTCCCCCCATAGCAACATCCAATGGAAATCCAGAGTCGCCGTACATGATTCATCGAGAACCGGCGTTGAAAACATAAAGACCTTCTGGGGCGCAATGGAGTGCAAACCTGATGATTTGCCATATGGATCTCTGTGTTACTTCTCTTTCCAACTTGGAAACCTGGCCTGTTTTTATTAAAACACCACAATGGCTACTCGGGGAAGGCAAACAAAAGCCCAAGAAGCAGCTTCCAAAAGAAGCCGATAACGTGCAAGGCTTGTTTTCTGTTAAATGAAGATGTGAAAGAGAGAAGAAGTTGAGAAAAGTCTGAGCTGCGGGCACAGAAATATCTCTGCAAAAGTGACTAAAATGATAAAGGGTCTGGAGAACAAGCCCTATGAGGAGCGGCTTAAGGAGCTGGGCATGTTTAGCCTGAAGAAGAGAAGGCTGAGAGGAGATATGGTAGCCATGTATAAATATGTGAGAGGAAGCCACAGGGAGGAGGAGGGAGCAAGCTTGTTTTCTGCTTCCCTGGAGAGAGCCTAGGATGCAATGCAACAATGGCTTCAAACTACAAGAGAGGAGATTCCATCTGAACATGAGGAAGAACTTCCTGACTGTGAGAGCCGTTCAGCAGTGGAACTCTCTGCCCCGGAGTGTGGTGGAGGCTCCTTCTTTGGAAGCTTTTAAACAGAGGCTGGATGGCCATCTGTCGGGGGTGATTTGAATGCAATATTCCTACTTCTTGGCAGAATGGGGCCCACGAGGTCTCTTCCAACTCTTTGATGCTATGATTCTATGAAAAGCACATCGTTGTTGGCCCAGAGCACCAAGCAAAGGAAAAGACTTTTCTAATTGAGTGTTGCCAGATTAACAAGGGTTTGCATAAAAGGAAGGAATGCTTCCTGAAAGAGAAACCACAACATGGATGAAACGCAAACTTGAAACCAAACGATTTCGTTTAAGCCAAAGGATCTTTCCGAGACAAGTGTTGCATAAAACCAAGCAGTCCCAAAGCTTCTCCCTCCTTCCTATTATCCCAAAGGTCCCTGCGTACGAAATTGCATTTTATGTATATTTAGTGACAAAGGAAAACTATACAAGTGTATACTATCTAGCTGGCATCCGTTCACGCTGGGTGCCTTTCATCTAAGCGGTGGCCTAAGAAGGACAAGGAAGCTTCTAGTGGTCTAGGACAGTGTTTCCCAACTTTCCGAATGCCACGACCCCTTAACACAGTTCCTCCTATTGTGGTGACCCCCAACCATAAAGGTAAAGGTAAAGGTAGTCCCCTGACATTAAGTCCAGTCATGTCTGACTCTGGGGTGTGGTGCTCATCTCCATTTCTAAGCCGAAGAGCCAGCGTTGTCCGTAGACACCTCCAAGGTCATGTGGCTGGCATGACTGCATGGAGCGCTGTTACCTTCCCGCCGGAGCGGTACCTATTGATCTACTCACATTTGCATGTTTTCGAACTGCTAGGTTGGCAGAAGCTAGGGCTGACAGCGGAAGCTCACGCCGCTCCCCGAAATCGAACCTGCGACCTTTCGATCAACAAGCTCAGCAGCTCAGTGCTTTAACCCACTGCGCCACCGGGGGCCCCTATTCCCCCCCCCCAACCATAACATTTATTTATTATTTATTTATTTACTATTCTTGTATACCTCTGTATCTCAAGCCCGAGGGCGACTCACAGCAGTTTCCAAGCAGCAAAGACAGTAAAACAGCAATATTTCCTATACAATAACAGTTAAATTACACATTTCCCTTAATAACTAATAAGCAATCATCAATACACAGATATCACAAATCCCATCCCCGATCGCCTCATCATCCAAGTGTGATCCAAATTCGTTGTCCATTGTTCCGTTCCTATGTTCAAATTACCAAAATTGCACTGAATTACTCAAACGCCTGCACAAACATCCAGGTCTTCAGCTTTCTACGGAATGTCATGAGAGATGGTGCCAGCCTCACGTCTACAGGAAGGGCGTTCCACAGCCGAGGAGCCACCACCGAGAAGGCCCTATCTCTCGTCCCCGCCAACCGTGCTTGAGAGGCTGGCGGGATCGAGAGCAGGGCCTCCCCGGAAGATCTCAAAGTTCGGGTGGGTTCATAGGCCGAGATGCGGTCGGATAGGTATCTTGGGCCGGAACCGTTTAGGGCTTTATAGGCCAATACCAACACCTTGAATTGGGCCCGGTAGCAAATCGGCAGCCAGTGGAGCTGGTGCAACAGGGGGGTTGTGTGCTCCCTGCGCTCCGCTCCTGTTAGAATCATGGCTGCCGCGCGTTGGACTAACTGCAGCTTCCGGGCCGTCTTCAGGGGCAGCCCCACGTAGAGAGCGTTGCAGTAGTCTAGGCGGGATGTGACAAGAGCGTGGACTACTGTGGCCAAGTCAGACTTCCCAGAAAACAAAAAAACATTGTTTTTGTTGCTACTTAAGAACTGGAATTTTGCTACTGTTGTGAATCGTAATGTAAATATCTGACATGCCGGATGTATTTTCCTTCACTGGGCCAAATTTGGCACCAATACCCAATATGCTCAAATTCATATACTGGTGGGGATTGGGGGCAATTGATATTGTCATTTGGGAGTTGTGGTTACTGGGATTTATAGTTCACTTACAATCAAATAACATTCTGAACTCCAGCAGTGATTGAATTGAACTCCTGTGACCAACAGGAGATACTGGAAGAGTCTGGTGGGCATTGACCTTGAGTTTGGGAGTTGTAGTTCACCTTCCTCCAGAGAGCACTGAGGACTCAAACAATGATGGATCTGGGCCAAACTTGGCACAAATACTCAATATGCTCAAAAGCGAACACTGGTGGAGTTTAGGGAAAATAGACCTTGACATTTGGGAGTCGTAGTTGCTGGGATTTATAGTTCACTTACAATCAAAGAGCATTCAGAACCCCACTAGAAGGGATAGAATTGGGCCAAAATTCCCACACAGAATCTCCATGCCTGGCACGAGCCTCCCTCCCATCTCGCATGCTATTCCCTCGCCTGCACATGCCCATCATGTTGCCATGTGCCAAGCATGCCTGCTCTCCCTCCATGTTTGAAGTCTCAGAAGCAGTCCTCCCCTTGGCTGAGAGGCTGGCCAATCATAGCGGAGGAGGGCTTTTGGTGGGAGGATTCGTCATCTGTTTCCAAAAAGGAAGAGAAGGACAAGCGGACAAGTGGAGAGATCTTCAGTCTTCTCTTCTCTGACCTTCAGAGTTAGAAACACTGGTCTAGCTCATGCAGCTCCTTCAATTGCATTTCATGTTGGTAGGCAGAACTAGCGTCCTGCATTTAAAAAACTTGATCTTTTCCACACGTACTGCTCTCGAGCCAGGCATCATCCTCATTCTGTGTCTTTGCA
The DNA here is from genome assembly GCF_025583915.1 of Anolis sagrei ordinatus. NCBI lineage: Eukaryota > Metazoa > Chordata > Lepidosauria > Squamata > Anolidae > Anolis > Anolis sagrei. The sequence continues at coordinate 1,680,994 of NW_026844478.1, read as the reverse complement.
TTTCATTTTTTTCTGCCTAGGTGGAGTATCTCGCATTTGACTCTGTTGAACTTCATTGTGTTGGTTTTGGATCATCATCTCTCCTATCTGTGAAGATAGTTTTGAGTTCTGCTCCTGTCTTCTGAGGTATTAGCTATCCCTCTCAATTTGGTGTCATCTGCAAACTGGATGATCATACCTTCTCACTCTTCATCTAAGTCATTAATAAAGATATTGAACAGAACTGTGTCCAGGACGGAAACCTGCAGCATGTTTTATAAACAAATTTTGTAATGACTACTGTGGACCCTCGGTATCCACTGAGATGTGGTCCTAGCCCTTCCATCATCATCATCATCATCATCATCATCATCATCATCATCATCATGTTTACTTATACCCCACTTTTTCTCCCCACAAGGAGGAATCCAAACCCATGGATCCTCAAGTCCCATTATATACAATGGCGGAGTCAAATGACATTCCATATATCAGATGGGGAAATGAAGCTGGTTGACTCCATGAAGGCAGAATCCACAGATATGGCCATTACATGTGATCCAATGTGATCTCTGTCTGATTTGTTTTTGCATCATTTTCTGGATGCTCCGGTTGATGAGAATCGACCAACCACTTATTTACTCTGCTCCTAGATTGGTCTCCACAGGGAAGGTCTTTATACCGGGCTCTAAAGTAAATCTCTTGGATTTGTAATTGGGTTGATGCCTGGATGTGTCCAAATGTCCATTTGTATGCATTTCAACTCCTCTCTTTATCTATTGGAGATAACAGCCTCATCCAGTCACATCTAACCTACAATAGGGCTTTGCCGGGAAGTCAACTCAGAGGGAAGACAGTGTCTTCTATCTCACTTGGAATTCCTTTCCACAACATCAGCTAACCTTCCCCGATTCCTGGATTGCCGCAGGACGAGCCCATACTTTTTGTAAGCAACCTATAAGGAAGCCCATGACACGAGGAAGCTCCTGAACCCCTCAACACGGTCTTTGTAGGCGAAAACTTGGTGCCAAGAGTTAATTCTAAATAGTAGGTGACTCATAAATATATAAATAGCACGCCCGAACACCACCGAGACCCAGGAGGAGGGCTCTGCATTCGTTTCAAGAGGGCCAGATCTTTCCATCTGTGTGGAAACAATTAGCAATAATAATAATAATAATAATAATAATAATACGCTTCCAAAGAAAGGGAAATGTTTGGGTAGGTGGGTAGGTGGGGTCCATGGAAGTCCCATGACCCTAAGTGACCCCGGGGCTGAGAGCATTGCTAGAGAAAGCCCTGACTCATCTGTGAAGGACACAGCAAGACTCCACCAAGAACGGATCAAGTGCTTGCTATGAATGGGAGCCAAGTCCGAAGGCGATAATTCCTCCACAACCATTTTGGGCCTCTATTAACTGAGTCCCACCGCATCACCTTTCCCTCGGGTGCAAGACACAACAACCCTCTTTTCTTCCTTTTTTCCTCTTGACTTATGGATAAGGAAGTCTTTACAAAATGGAGAAATCCCACACAGAGGCGGCCCTAGGTAATTTTCAACGGTAAGCAAACAGTATTTTGGCCCCCCCCAACCAATCATTGATATATATTTTCTGTTTGTCGTGGGAGTTCTGTGTGCCATATTTGTTCAATTCCATCATTGGTGGAGTTCAGAATGCTCTTTGATTGTAGGTGAACTATACATCCCAGTAACTACACTTGCCGCACTTGCTCCCTTGCCTGGCCCGCTTTGGGTCCGGAGGCGTGCCTGAAGACCCCGGCGTGTGCACCAAAAGTCACCTCTTCTCCTGACTTTCTCCTCAGCCATTGGGACCAAGAGAGAGACAGAGAGAGAGAGAGAGAGAGAGAGAGAGGTGGAGAGGCCCACCTTTCCTGAATGTAGGCGCAAAAACAAAGGAGGGAGCAGAGGTGGGATATATCTCCAGCCAGAGGGGCTCTCTCTCTCTCTCTCTCTCTCTTGATCCCAATGGCTGAAGAGAAAGTCAGGAGAAGAGGTGACTTTTGGTGCGCACGCTGGGGTCTTCAGACACGCCTCCAGACCTGAAGCGGGCCAGGCGTGGCGGCTCCACCCCTTGGCCCACCCACAGATTGGGGAGAGGAGAGGAGACATGGGATCGGGAAAGGGAGCCGGTCATGGGGAAGGGATCGAACATGGAGAACGATTGAGCACCGGCTCTGCTCGCGCACCCGGTGGCCAGGTGGAGCAGGGGCTAGGCAAGGCTCAAGGGCCCGGCCCCTTTGGGAAGAGGATTGCCAGGCAGCGAGGCAAGAAAACCCAGGCTCCCCCCGGACTGCTAGGGCTGTTGTGAGCTGAGGGGGAGCTCCTCAAGTGGCGGTCGAGGGGCATTTACAGAGGCGTCTCTGCGCCCCTGGCAAAAAAAGTGTTCTGCGACCGCTTACTTCGCATAATGGACGAGCCGCCCCTGATGCCACAAAAACACCTAGAGATATATACTGTCCACTGAAAAACCCAAACGCTACATACACATTAGGGATGTGCAATTCAGCAAAAACCTGTGCCATTTTTTGATGTCCAGTTTTCGGCTGTCCGAAATCAGAAAGGGTTCCTGTTTTCATGCTGGGAAGATTTGGTCCATTGGTGTCAATGGGGAAACTTTAGAAGCTCATTCCTCCTTTTTTAGGCCATCAGTATGAAACTCACCTCACTTGTAGGCCACATCTTCTACTGTAAGCCTGACAAGTTTCAGAATGTTTCACCAACCCACTATTTTTTGGAAGTTTTAAAGTTTTGACCATAACAATAAAAAGCCATAAGAGGGGGTTCTGAGGATTTGTGATGCTGTCCTCCCCACACACTGTCACCCCTGCTTCAGGCAGAGTGCCACTCATCCCCATTGGTTCCCATTATTAGCTCCCATTCACTGAAAAGATCTGGCTCGTTTTCATGCATTTGGCAACCGAATCCTCCAAATCATTTGAATCCAGTACACAAAAATGATATAGTGCACACCCCTAATACTCATAAAAACATGTACTGAAACATTGCATGCTAAGAAAAGCCAGGCCATATAGAATGGTGGAAGAATGCACATTTCTGATTTTGAATCGTTCCGCCTTTGCTGTTACTGAGCTTTTGAAGGGTTGTACCATTAGAAAGGGCTTCAAGAGTCTTCTAGTCCAATGTTATTTTGTCATTCAGGAGCAGATAATGGCACACTCCTGAAAGATGCCATAACCTCTAAAGAAAAACCCAACATCTTTCAAAGAAAGTCCACAATGCAATAGATATGGAAAGGGACCCCCAAGGAGCATCTAGTCAAACACTTCAGCCATGTAGAAAGACACTCCTGAAATGCCATCCAAGCGTTGTTTGAAGACCTCCAAAGAAGGAGAACCCACCATCTTTCAAAGAAAGTCCATAATGCAATAGATATGGAAGGGGACCCCCAAAGGGGCATCTAGTCCAACACTTCAGCCATGTAGAAAGACACTCCTGAAAGATGCCATCCAAGCGCTGTTTGAAGACCTCCAAAGAAGGAGAACCCACCATCTTTCAAAGAAAGTCCATAATGCAATACATATGGAAGGGGACCCCCAAAGGGAATCTAGTCCAACACTTCAGCCATATAGAAAGACACTCCTGAAAGATGCCATCCAAGCACTGTTAGAAGACCTCGTCTTTCAAAGGAAGTCCATAATGCAATAGATATGGAAGAGGACCTACAAGGATCATCTAGTCCAGGCACCTTTGGCTATGTAGAAAGACACTCCTGAAAAATGCCATCCAATTGCTGTTTGAAGACCTCCAAACAAAGAGAACCCACCATCTTTCAAAGGAAGTCCACAATAAAATAAATGTGGAAGGGGAACTCCTAAGGGACATGTAGTCCAACCCTACAGCCATGTAGAAAAATGTTCTTGAAAAATGTCAGCCAACCACCGTTGAATGACATGGGATGGTTGGTGGGTTTTCCTTCAAAAGGAGCACCCACCATATTTCAAAGGAAGTCCATAAAGCAATAGATATAGAAGGGGACCCTCAAAGAGCATCTAGTCCAGACCCCTTTGGCCATGCAGAATGACACTCCTGAAGGATGTCACTCAACTGCTGTTTGAAGACCTCCAAAGAAGAAGAGTCTACCACCTTCAATGCATTCTACATTTTTTTCTGCAAATGAAACTTGTTTTCTGCACAGAAAAACAAGTAGGTGGGCCTGCCTGCATGCAAAGCACCCAGGTTTTAATCTTCTTTGCAACGATTTGGGATGTTCGAATTTGGGGGAGAAACCCTGTAGAAAAATCTTTCTTTTTTCCTGCATCGGACAAAACACAATTGTGATCGATTTTACTCATGCCTGAGCACAAAAATGTCAGGGATCTGGTTTCTTAGGTCTGGTCATGAAAGCCTGGCTGATGTACAATTGGGGATGCCAGCAAAATTACCAAGGAATACAACAGCATTGTATTTTCCTTATTCTGAGGGGGCTGCAATGCCACAAGGTTGGACAGCCATTGTCCAACATTACATATATACTGTGTGATGGGGTACATTGCGTTTTGAAAGAGATGCAAACAGTAGGGGAGCAAAGAGAATTCTGGATAGGCTCTCCAACAGTTCCTGAATCACCTGAGCCAGCGGAACATGAGAGCCAAGAGCCAGTCCAAGCTCTTTTGCTTCCAGGGAGTATCAGGTCTCGGTCTTTGGCCCAGCGTTTACTGGACACCTCAGCATAGGGTGGCCCAATTGCACATCTTGGCCACGAATGGGCTGCAGATCCTTCTGTGGTGGGAAGGGGGATCCACTCCAAGCTAAAAAGGCCTGGTGGAGATGGACAAACATTCTTGTTCGCGGGCCCAGTTCTTCAAAAGCCAATGGAGGCTTTGGAAACATTGCAGGAGTCCTGCCAAGGCCTCTGGAGCTCATCTGGGCACATTTGCAAGGAGGGATTCTGACACTTGCATTCCTCAACTCACTCCAGAATCTGGATTCTTTGCTCTGATTCTGGAGGGCAACCAAGACAGTCCTGCTGGGTGATCCAACCCAGGAGGAGAGTTGAAGAAGCTCTACCTCCTTTGCTCCTTAGCACCCAAAGCTGAGGATCAGGGCTGGAAGTATGACTCAAAGGAGGGCAAAGGCTTCCCTGTCTGTTCTTCATGTCGCAAGCAACAGCTGCCTGTGAATAAAGCCGAGGAGGAGCAGGGTGACCTGGAAAGGGCCAAGACTCAGCTCTGCAGCTGCAGCCCAAAGCCTTGTGCCAACGTTCAAGCACCGTCGAGCCGGCCTCACCTTTCCCTCCTCCCTGAAATCCTCCTCCCACATGATGTTCCAAACATCGTCCACGTTGGCCTTGGCAGAGTATCCATTTTGGTAATTTGGGCGCATTTATCCGTTAATTCCAGGCAATTATCGGAAATGCTCTGTCCGTCATCGCTGCCGTATCTGATGGCTGTCCTTTTCCCCCCGCGCCGAGTGGAAGTGCAGCACTCAAGAGGAGAAACACAGCACAAGGCCTTTTGCGGAGGGGGGGGGGGAGAGGGAGGGAGGGCAGCGGGGCATGTTTTCAAGCTCTCCAAAAGGCCCGGAGCGGGTGTCCGTGTTCCTTCCCTGATCTCTATGTGAGTCCGCTGATGGCCAGATGAACATGGACAGCATGCAACAGCTGGGAGATTACGGGTGCCAGCTGCAGAACCATCTGCAAGCTTCGGAGCCTTGGCAGCCATGGAAGGCTACAAAAGAATTAAGACTGGGGTGTGCTCTGAGCAAAACATGCCCAAAGTGGGGGTGCACACTTCTCTCGGGTCCTTTGAATTGGAAGAGACACCTCACAAGTCTGGTTGGCCAAGTGACCATTTACTCTAGTGATGGGAAGCACACCAGTGCCTTTACCCCAGATGTTTTTGGACTTCAACTCCCAGAAATCCTAACAGCTGGTAAGCTGGCTGGGATTCCTGGGAGTTGTAGGCCAAAACACCTGGGGACCCACAGGTTGAGAACCACTGCTTTACCCATAGTCCTCGTGCGTCCTAGTGACCTCTCACCATGCCAAGAATACATTTGATGACTTCCTTTTGGACACAAATACTTAAGATTTATGCTCCTGAGAAACCACAGGAAGTGATGCAACACTACTTTTGGTCAACCGAAATGGATTTCTGGGGGAGTCCAATTGGATTTGGCACATGAATGAATGTATTTTGGCATGAATATTTTGGTGGCCCAATAATATTGTGTATTGTGTATGTGTTTTTATGCTTTTTAATGGAATATTGCTGCTTGTCGTTGTGTTGTAAACCGCGTTGAGTCGCCGATTTAGGCTGAGAAACGGCAGTATATAAGCACAGTAATAAATAATAAATAAATAAATGAATACTCAATACGCTCAAATGTGAACACCGGCGGAGTTTGGGGAAAAGAGACCTTGACATTTGGGTGTTGTAATTGCTGGGATTTATAGTTCACCTACAACCAAAGAGCATTTTGAATTCCACCAAAAATGGAATTGAACCAAACTTGGCACACAGAACCCCCATGACCAAGAAAAAGTACTGGAAGAGTTTGGTGGGCATTGACCTTGAGTTTTGGAATTGTAGTTCACCTAAATCCAGACAGCACTGTGGACTCAAACAATGATGGTTCTGGACCAAACTTGTCACAAATACTCAATATGCCCAAATGTGAATACTGATGGAGTTTGGGGAAAATAGACCTTGACATTTGGGGGTTGCAGTTGTTGGGAGTTATCGTTCACCTACAATCAAAGAACATTCTGAACCCTACCAACAATGGGATTGAACCAAATTTGGCACACAGAACATCTATGAGCAATAGAAAATACTGTGTTTTCTGATAGACTTTGGCAACCCCTCTGACACCCCCTCATGACCCCCCCCCCAGGGATCCCGACCCCCAGGTTGAGAAAGGCTGCTCTACAAGATGTGTTAGATCATATTCTTCATTTCTGCCAGGACTCTTCTGTACAATGGGAGTAATAAAAACAGGTTGAATTTCCTTATAGACATGACATTTTAAGAGGGCATGATCCTTGGAGGAATGGAGAAGGACCAACAGGAGCGGACGATGGAGGTGTGCACTTTGGCCAAAGGGCATGCCCATTTTGGGAAGTTACTCGAGAAGTTACTTGAATCAGGAGGAGACATTACTCCAATCAGGAGAAGTTACTCGAATCAGGAGGAGTGTTGCCGTTTTCATTCGTCAAATTTATTTATTTATTTATTTCGCGCATTTCTACCCCGCCCTTCTCAACCCCCGAAAGGGGGGGCGGGGGACTCAGGGCGGCTTACAAAGGCACAATTCGATGCCAGCATAAACATAACAATGGATAAAACATGTAAAGAGCAATTATAACAATTAAGACAGTCAGTTTATACATCAAAATCAATAAAACCAATAAAAACAATCTAATACTCAGCATTCGCCATCTCAGAGTCCGTAAATTCATTCCACATTGTCAAGTACTATTGATTCTGGTCGTCATTGTCCTTATCTAACCGCCAGATTGCCCGAAAGCCTGGTCCCACAACCATGCTTTTAATTTCCTTCTGAAAGAGAGGAGGGATGTCGATGACCTAATTTCCCCAAGGAGTGAATTCCACAGGTGAGGGGCCACCACCGAGAAGGCCCTGCTCCTCGTCCCCACCAATCTCACTTGTGATAGAGGTGGGGTCGAGAGCAGGGCCTCCCCAGAAGATCTCAAACTCCGAGGTGGGACGTAGAGGGAGATGCGTTCGGACAGGTACGCTGGGCCAGAGCCGTATAGGGTTTTGTAGGTGAAGACCAGCACTTTGAATTGTGCTCGGAGTTGGATGGGCAGCCAGTGGAGCTGACATAACAGAGGGGTGGTATGCTCCCTGTATGATGCTCCGGTGAGTAATCTGGCTGCCGCCCGCTGGACTAATTGAAGTTTCCGAACAGTCTTCAAAGGCAACCCCACGTAGAGTGTGTTGCAGTAATCTATTCGGGATGTAACACTGGCTCCAATGGGAAACTTTAAAGGCTCAGTCCTCAGTCATTTTAAGGCTTCTCCACATAAAACCTACCTCTGTTTTAAACCCTATTTACATCTGCAGGCCTGTGAAGTTTCAGATCAATTCACCAATCTATGGATTTTTAAGAATTATTTTAAGTTTTAACCATAACATTTTTCAAAATAAGACAAACCGCAAGAGAGGGTTCTGGAAATTGTAGTCGCCAATTGTGTCCATTCTCAACTAATCATGGCATGGACACAACCAGGCTTTTTGCGGGCTGAGAAACACAGAGAGAGAAAAACTTCAACTCCCATCATGCACTGAGAGGAACTCTGAGACTCTTCAATGCCTGCCCCATGCAAGTGATGCTGGGAAAGCCTAAGGAACTTTTCCATTGCCAGGGAGGGAGAAAAGACGCTGCAGGATCGTCTCCAGGAGCCCCGCCTCAGACACCTGCCTCAGGTATAATGCAGACTTAACTCCATTGTCTCCAGTAGCCAACATATCAGACTCTCTTGATCCGTTTTGCTCAGTATTGAGCCATGGCAGTTAAATTGTCATCAGGTTGCATTACACCAGTGTTTCTCAACCTGGGGGTTGGGACCCCTGGAGGGGTCGCGAAGAGGTGTCAGAGGGTTCACCAAAGACCATCAGAAAACACAGTATTTTCTGTTGGTCATAAGGGTTCTATGTGGAATGTTATGTTTGGACCAATTCTATCATTGGTGGGGTTCAGAATGCTCTTTGATTGTAGGTGAACTATAAATCCCAGAAACTACAACTCCCAAATGTCAAAGTCTATTTCCCCCAATCTCCACCAGTGTTCACATTTGGGCATATTGAGTATTCATGACAAGTTTGGTCCAGATCCATCATTGTTTGAGTCCACAGTGCTCTCTGGGTGTAGGTGACTACAACTCCAAAACTCAAGGTCAATACCCACCAAACCCTTCCAGTATTTCCTGTTGATCATTGGTGGAGTTCAGAATGCACTTTGATTGTAGGTGAACCCTAATATATCCCAGAAACTACAACTTCGAAAGGATAAAATCTCCCTCCACCCCACCAGTATTCAAATTTGGGTGTATTGAGGATTTGTGTCAAATTTGGTCCAGTTAATGAAAATACTTCCAGCATATCAGATATTTACATTTGGAGCCATGGAGAAGAAGAACTCAACAGGTTCCTGGACCATCTTAACAGCATCCACCCAAACATCCAGTTCACTATGGAAAAAGAAAACGAAGGAAGACTGCCTTTTCTAGATGTCCTCGTCATCCGCAAACCAGATCCACAATTGGGTCACACCGTCTACAGAAAACCCACACACACAGATAGATATCTACACGAAAACTCCAACCATCACCCAAGTCAAAAAAGAAGCCCCATTAAAGCCTTGGCAGACCGTGCAAAAAGAATCTGTGAAGCCCACCTCCTCCAAGATGAACTGAACCACCTCAACTGGGCTCTCCGGGCCAATGGAGACTCCACCTCAGACATCAGAAGAGCGGCAAGACAACCGAGAAGAAGCCACAAGAGTCAAGATGAAGATCGACCCAGAGGGAAAGTGTTCCTGCCAGACATCAAGGGAACCACTGACCCGCATAGGGAAGCTGAGGAGGAAACACAACATACAAACAATCTACGAACCCACCAAGAAAATCCAACAAATGCTACGTTCAGCAAAGGACAAGAGGGATCCTCTCACCTCTGCAGGAGTCTACCGTGTACCATGCAGCTGTGGACAAGTCTACAGAGGGACCACCAAATGCAGCATTGCCCAGACACGCATCAAGGAACATGAAAGGCACTGCAGACTACTTCAACCAGAGAAGTCAGCCATAGCAGAGCACCTGATGAACCAGCCTGGACACAGCAGATTATTTGAGAACACAGAAATGCTGGACCACTCCAACAACCACCATGTCAGACTACACAGAGAAGCCATTGAAATCCACAAGCATGTGGACAATTTCAACAGAAAGGAAGAGACCATGAAAATGAACAAAATGGCTACCAGTATTAAAAAACTCTAAAATCACAACAGCAAAACAGCAGAGAGGAAACAACCAGGCACATCTTAACACCTCTCAACAGAACCTTTTCCCAGGCTCAGGCAGGCCTTCAAATGCTAATGAAGGTGGTCAGCTGAAACATTCACACCTAGCTTCAGCAGAGAGCTCTTTGCCCCACCCCAGTCATTCCACAGATATATAAACCCATTTTCCTATTTCCAACAGACCTCACTACCTCTGAGGATGCTTGCCATAGATGCAGGCGAAACATCAGGAGAATGCCTCTAGAACATGGCCATATAGCCCGAAAAAACCTACAACAACCCTACATAATGATTCTTAACAGTAGCAAAATGACGGTTATGAAGTAGCACGAAAATAATGTTATGGTTGGGGGTCACCACAACATGAGGAACTGTATTAAGGGTCACGGCATTAGGAAGGTTGAGAAACACTGCATTAAACCCTATACAAAGGATGACAGGCATGGGCAACAGCCGGAAGGCTGTTAGGAATGGTGGGAGTTGGAGTCCAAAACACCTGGAGGGCCCAAGTTTGCCCATGCCTGATGTAGATGCAACACTACACTGCTGGGAGTTTTCCAAGGCCGGCCTATCCATTCCACTCTCCACTTCTCAAGGCCCGACCTGTTTTCTTGCCAGAAGCCACGTTAGACATCTTTCAGAGTCAATATTGATGTAGCAGAAGCGGGAAGGCTAAGTGGGATTATCGCCGAGCTGTGGATGGGATTCGCTCCAAGCGGCTGTGTTCCTGAAAAGAAAAGGCACCGGAGCCTGACCCGAAGGCAGCCCAATGGGACCGGCCCCTGGACGGCTATGTTTAGGATCACCGGCTTCGTGTCCGAACGGAGAAAGCCATACCAGCAGATTCCTGTTGACAGCTGGAGGAAACCGCTCCAGAAGGAGTGATTCAGCGCTGCTGAGAGGCAGAAAAGCCAGGAGGGCAACGAGATGCGCTTTTAATATTCCGAGTGGGTGCATAATTCAGAAATAGGCCCTGGCACTCTCTTGCGAGGGCCATACCTGCTCTCTGACTCTCGGAGAAGGTGCAAAATGAGCCAATCAATCCCCAGATCTGGGAAGATTCGTAGCGCTCGAAGGAGGAAAAGAGGAAAAATCTACAAGAAGGAAAAAGAGCCTTGCATGCCTTCAAGATGAACCTATAACTGCTCCTGTTTGTGGGACTTCTTTCTTCTGCTAAGGGGCCAAAATAACGTGGCTCTTTTGGAGTATGCTCAATTGGAGATAGAGATCCTTTTTGGCATCTCTATCTCCAGACCTCTGTCTCTCTCTCTCTCTCAGTCTCTCTAGTCCACGCTCTCTCTCTCTCTCTCTAGTCCACGGTAGTCCACGCTCTGGTTACATCCCGTTTAGACTACTGCAACGCTCTCTACGTGGGGTTGCCCTTGAAGACGGCCCGGAAGCTTCAATTGGTCCAACGTGCGGCAGCCATGATACCAACAGGAGCAGGACACAGGGAGCATACAACGCCCTTGTTGTACCAGCTCCACTGGCTGCCGATTCGCTACCGGGCTCAATTCAAGGTGCTGGCGTTGGCCTATAAAGCCCTAAACGGTTCCGGCCCAAGATACCTATCCGACCGCATCTCGACCTACGAGCCCACCAGGACTTTGAGATCTTCTGGGGAGGCCCTGCTCTCGATCCTGCCTGCCTCACAGGCACGGCTGGCAGGGACGAGAGATAGGGCCTTCTCGGTGGTGGCTCCTCAGCTGTGGAACACTTCCCGTGGACATTAGACAGGCTCCTTCCCTGATGATATTCCGCAGGAAATTAAAGACTTGGTTGTTCAAGAAGGTGTTCGAACAAGAAGTGCAATGATTGGTAATGACTATAGGAATGGAACAACGAAAAATGATACTGGATTGTGATTTGGACGATGAGATGACGCGGAATGGTTTTCGTAGTAATGATGAAGTTTTTTGTTTAATGCTGGATTGTGAATTATTTTATACTGTGTCTTGAATTTTGAATTTTGTTCTTCCTATGTTGTACACCGCTGTGAGTCGCCTCTGGGCTGAGAACAGCGGTATATAAGCAAAGTATGTATGTATGTATGTGTGTGTGTGTGTGTGTGTGTGTGTGTGTGTGTATATATATATATATATATATATATATCAAACTTATATGCCACCACTCAGGGTCGGAGCAACTTACAAGAACAAACTAGAATCTAACACAATTTAAAACAACATATCAAAGATCAAAAGCCTGTCAAAACAAGTATGTTTTACAAGCCCTGCAGAAAGCTGATAAGTCCCGCAAGGCACGGATTTCTGGTGGCAGAGTGTTCCAGAGCGATGGTGCCACTGCTGTGAAGGCTCTGCGTCTAGTTGCTGTTAGACGCAAGGTCTTAAAACTGGGAACTTCCAATAAATCTTGGTCCTCAGAACGAAGGGATCTCTAGGGTTGGTAGGGGGTGAGGCGGTCCATCAGGTACATCGGCCCCAGACCATGCAAGGCCTTAAAGGTAAGTACAATTCCTGCCCTATATATATATATATATATATATATATATATATATATATATATATATATATATATGTAGGGCAGGAAAAGAGATTTAAAGATGGGCTCAAAGCCAAAATTAAAAACTCTGGCATTGACACTGAGAAGTGGGAAGCCCTGGCTCTTGAGTGCTCCAGCTGGAGGTCAGCTGTGACCAGCAGTGCTGCAGAATTTGAAGAGGCACGAATGGAGGGCGAAAGGGAGAAATGTGCTAAGAGGAAGGCGCATCAAGCCAACTCTAACCGGGACTGCCTTTCACCTGGAAACCAATGTTCTCACTGCAGGAGAACATGCGGGTCAAGAATAGGGCTCCACAGTCACCTGCGTACCCATCGCCAGGACACCAACCTTGGAGAACAATCCTACTCGGACAACGAGGGATCGCCTAAATATATATATTTTTAGGGCATATAGAGTGTTGAAGCAGTCAAGTCTTTGTGAAATCATTCCTGGGATTTGACCCAGGACTTGTGCATCCTCCACATGACAGAAGGAGAAGTGCCCACGTTGCATTACAAATGGCCAACGCTCATCCAAAGGAAACTGATGCTCATTGGAAACACACTCAATTCTCTAATTTCCTTGCATTTCTTACAATGTTGGCTTCATCGAGTGAGGAACATTGGCCGTGATGAGTATTCTTGGCCAAGGTTATTCCCCCATTTATATTCCTTTGCATTCTTGGATCCGAAAGGGACGGCGAGAGCCACCTCTTGGCTCAACTTCTGTCGGTTTTTCTAAAGAGGTTTCTCTCTCTCAATATAATGCTTAACAAGTTAAATAATTAACCTCTTTTAAGAGTATTTTTATGGATTTGCCTCCAAACAGAGGGAGGGAGAGCGTTTGCGTGGGCTTGAACAAGAGGAGAGGCAAGGGGCAAAGGGCATTTCGGGAGGGCGGGTGGGCCTTTTGGACTCGCATCCAGGGAGTCCTATGGAAGCACAATTCCAGGAGCGCTTTGCCCTGCAAAAGGCAAGCGAGCGGAAGAAAAGGAGGAGGCCCCATTGATCTATGTCGATCCCATTTTGGAAAAGATGGGGCTCAAAGTGGACCGTACAGTTATGTGTTTTACAGTGGAGAGCACAATCCTAGAATCAAAGAGTTGGAAGAGATCTTCTTGGCCATCATCCAGTCCAACCCCATTCTGCCAAGAAGCAGGAATACTGCATTCAAAGCACCCCTGACAGATGGCCATCCAGCCTCTGTTTCAATGCTTCCAAAGAAGGAGCCTCCACCACACTCCGGGGCAGAGAGTTCCACCGCTGAATGGCTCTCACAGTCAGGAAGTTCTTCCTCATGTTCAGATGGAATTTCCTCTCTTGTGGTTTGAAGCCATTGCTCCATTGCGTCCTAGTCTCCAGGGCAGCAGAAAACAAGCTTGCTCCCTCCTCCTCCCTGTGGCTTCCTCTCACATATTTATACATGGCTATCATATCTCCTCTCATCCTTCTCTTCTTCAGGCTAAACATGCCCAGCTCCTTAAGCTGCTCCTCATAGAGCTTGTTCTGCAGACCCTTGATCATTTTAGTCACCCTCCTCTGGACACATTCCAGCTTGTCAATATCTCTCTTGAATTGTGGTGCCCAGAATTGGACACAATATTCCAGGTAAAGTGGTCTAACCCAAGCGGAAGAGAGCCTGGGGAGCATGACTTCCCTGGATCTAGGCACTAGGTTCCTCTTGATGCAGGCCAAAATCCCATTGGCTTTTTTTGCCACCACATCACATTGTTGTCTCATGTTCACCTTCCTCCCCATGAGGACTCCAAGATCTTTTTCACATGTCCTGCTCTCGAGCCAGGCATCATCGTCCCCCATTCTGTATCTTTGCATTTCGTTTTTCCTGCCTAAGTGGAGTCTCCTGCATTTGTCCCTGTTGAACTTCATTTTGTTAGTTTTGGATCATCATCTCTGTAATCTGTCAAGTTCATTTTGAGTCCTGCTCCTGTCCTCTGGAGTCTTGGCTCTCCCTTCCCATTTGGTGTCATCTGCAAACTTGATGATGATGCCTTTTAGCCCTTCATCCAAGTCATTAATGATGATCCTGAACAGGACCGGGCCCAGGACGGAACCCTGCTTGTGGCACTCCACTCGTCACTTCTTTCCAGGATGAAGAGGAAGCTTTGGTGAGCACCCTCTTGGTTTGTCCATTTAACCAATTCCAGATCCAAATATGAGGGGTATTTTTTAAGTAAGGTCCGTTTTGTTGTAGACACGAGTAGTTTGCGCGCATACCACAACAAGCGGCATGCCTGGGGAACAACTGTGCTCAGTTTCCGCTCTGTCGCTCACCTGTACATTTCTGTTCTGTGCTTTAAGAATGTTTAAGACTCTAACTCCCCCTCTGCATGTGAGGTTCGCTCAGGGATACGGCTTTTGTCAGCAAGGAACCTGCCTGCTGCAGAAATCCATCGACAGATTTGTGAAGTGTACGGTGAGACTGTGATGAGTGAAAGCAAAGCGCGTAAGTGGGTACGACAATTCAAAGATGGCCGTGACAACGTCCATGATGAGGACCCCTCCAGTTGCCCTTCTTGGATTACAGACGATTTGGTGGCTTCAGTTGAAGCGAGGATTCGTGAAGAGGGTATTTTAAAATTGGTTCAGAGGTAAGTGTTTGAACAAACTTGGCAACTATGTCGAAAAATAGAGTGAAGTATGTACTTTCAGTTTCAGAAAAACATCTATTTCTGCTTTATTGACTATTCTAAAGCCTTTGACTGTGTGGATCATAATCAATTGTGGCAAGTTCTTGACGGGATGGGCATCTCAAGCCCCCTTCCCTCTCTCCTGAGGAATCTGACCAAGGACCAAGGAGCAACAGTCAGAACTGACCATGGAACAGGAGACGGGTTCCAGATTGGGAAAGGCGTCTGACAGGGTTGTATCCTCTCCCCCAACCTATTCAACTTGTATGCAGAACACATCATGCGAGGATGTGCAGGAATGCAAGGCTGGGGTGAAAATTGCTGGAAGAAACATTAACAACCTCAGATATGCAGATGACAACACTCTGATGGCCGAAAGCGAGGAGGAGCTGAGGAGCCTTCTAATCTAGGTGAAAGAAGAAAGCGCAAAAGCCGGGTTGCAGCTAAACATGAAAAAAACCAAGATTATGGCAACAAGAATGATTGACAACTGGAAAATAGAGGGAAAAACCGTGGAGGCCGTGACAGACTTTGTATTTCTAGGGGCAAAGATTACTGCAGATGCAGACTGTGGGCAGGAAATCAGAAGACGCTTACTTCTTGGGAGGAGAGCAATGTCCAGTCTCGATAAAATAGTGAAGAGTAGAGACATCAGACTGACAACAAAGATCCGCCTAGTCAAAGCTATGGTATTCCCTGTAGTCACCTACGGATGTGAGAGCTGGACCTTAGGGAAGGCTGAGCGAAGGAAGATTGATGCTTTTGAGCTGTGGTGTTGGAGGAAAGTTCTGAGAGTGCCTTGGACTGCGAGAAGATCCAACCAGTCCATCCTCCAGGAAATAAAGCCCGACTGCTCACTGGAGGGAAGGAGACTAGAGACAAAGTTGAAGTCCTTTGGCCACATCATGAGGAGACAGCAAAGCCTAGAGAAGGGAATGATGCTGGGGAAAGTGGAAGGCAAAAGGAAGAGGGGCCGACCAAGGGCAAGATGGATGGATGGCATCCTTGAAGTGACTGGACTGACCTTGAAGGAGCTGGGGGTGGTGACGGCCGACAGGGAGTTCTGGCGTGGGCTGGTCCATGAGGTCACGAAGAGTCAGAGATGACTGAACGAATGAACAACAATGTACTTTCTGAAAATAAATTTACTTTTTTGAAATAAACTTTCGTTGTGTACTTATGTTCCAACGGACCTTACTTAAAAAATACCCCTCGTAAATAAACAAACAATAATATCTCTGTATGTCACGTGTTCCATTTGTAAGTGTATGCCGCTGTTTTTCTTTGGTGTTTAAACAATAATAAAAATTCAAGGAAAACAGGGTGTGGAAGCCAGGGAGCCCTTTGCCTCGATTACAGGTTGGCATGCCACCACCATATGGCCGCATGCCCCGGTGGGGAGCCCTGCGCTGACCCTCCTCGCGGCCCATCGGGTTTGGTTTCACGACTCCGTCTGGCCCACCGGGCGCTCGCCAAAAGCCCACCCAAGAAGGGCACTCGCTTAAAGGGCGGCGACAGCTGAGACCTCGACCCCTCGGTCGCATTGAGGGCATGACTCAGAAATAGCAGGGCGCAGGTCGGCTGCCAGCTGGGAACCCGAGATTCCTTTCTTAAATTAGGTAATTAACAACATACCGAGTGGAAAGAATACAAAATAACGGACATTTTGCAAACACCACCTAGGCTTGAACAAGTATCGTTTCCTCTGTCATACATTGATGAGCCAACTGCTAGGCAAAGGTCATATCCAAGGGTTGCATCGTTTTCCCTTATCACTCTCTAAAATATATTTAACGAAAGCCGACCGGAATGAGTCGAATTCCGATCTTTTAATTTCACCCCTGACACCTTCATTGACATGGATAACTTATCACGTAAGGCTACATTCCATACCTCCCCAAACCATGCCTTCCAGTGTGAGATTGTTTACTATCTTCCAATTTCTTGCAATGATGAGAGTGAAATAATCACCAGTTCTTCTTTTTCCATTTCTAAATTCAACTTTGTGGTGTCCATTACTAACACTAACTTGGCATCTGGTGTGTGTGTGTCACGAGCAACTTGAGAAACTGCAAGTCGCTTCTGGTGTGAGAGAATTGACTGTCTGCAAGAACGTTGCCCAGGGGGCCATTATAATATAATATAATATAATGTAATGTAATGTAATGTAATGTAATGTAATGTAATGTAATGTAAGGTAAGGTAAGGTAAGGTAAGGTAAGTTGTTTCTGGTGTGAGAGAATTGGCCGTCTGCAAGAATGTTGCCCAGGGGACCAATATAATATCATATAATATAATATAATGTAAGGTAAGGTAAGTTGTTTCTGGTGGGAGAGAATTGGCCGTCTGCAAGGACATTGCCCAGGGGACCAATATAATATAAGATAAGGTAAGGTAAGGTAAGGTAAGTCGTTTCTGGTGTGAGAGAATTGGCCGTCTGCAAGGACATTGCCCAGGGGACCATTATAATATAATATAATATAATTAATATAATATATTTTTTCTTGTGTCAGGAGTGACTTGAGAAACTGCAAGTTGCTTCTGGTGTGAGAGAATTGGCTATCTGCAAGAACATTGCCCAGGGGACTAATATAATATAATATAATTTTTTTTTCTCATGTCAGGAGCGACTTGAGAAACTACAGGGCCTTCTCTGTGGTGGCTCCTCGGCTATGGAATGTCCTTCCTAAGGAGATTAGATTGGCTCCCTCACTCTTAACGTTTCGGAGACGAGTCAAGACATGGTTATATGAGCAAGTGATTACAAATGCAGAGTAACTGACACAGGAAATGGAATCACTTGACAATGGAATTCGGACAACGTTTTTTAACTAGGAGACGCGGATGATAATGATGTTGGTTTTTATTGTTTTTATTGTGGTTTAATATTGTCTTAATGTTTAATCTGTATTTTGCTATTATGTGTACTGACTTGTAAACTGCCTTGAGTTGCTGATAGGCTGAGAAAGGCAGTATACAAGTATAGTAAGTCATAGGCACGGGCAATCCATGGTTCTAAATGGTTCTAAAGTACTTACAAAACTAAAGTTCTGGTGGTGAAAACTAGGGAGAGCTGGTGCTTTGTTTCTACAGCATTGCTAAAGTTCTGGTGGTGAAAATTTCAGAACTCTAACAAAACTCAAAATTACATTATTATTTCATTAATGGCGATTTTTATGACAGAACCAATTAGGAACTGCCATTTATAACAAAATTTTGGAAGTTTTGTTAGAGTTCTGAAATTTTCACCACCAGAACTTTAGCAACACTGTAGAAGCAAAGCACCAGCGCCCCCTAGTTTTCACCACCAGAACTATGGTAGAACAGAAGCTCTCTGAAGCTCTAGGTGCTCTTACTGCCTCTTACAGGGAAAACCAACTGATCCCGAATCCATCTAAAACACAGACATGTGCCTTTCATTTCAAGAACAGAGAAGCATCCCGAGCTCTGAGGATCACCTGGGAAGGGATCCTGCTGGACCATTGCAACACAGCCAAATACCTGGGAGTCACTTTGGACCGTGCTCTGACCTACAAGAAGCACTGCCTGAACATCAAGCAAAAAGTGGGCGCTAGAAACAACATCATACGAAAGCTGACTGGCACAACCTGGGGATCACAACCAGACACAGTGAAGACATCTGCCCTTGCGCTATGCTACTCTGCTGCTGAGTATGCATGCCCAGTGTGGAACACATCTTACCACACTAAAACAGTAGATGTGGCTCTTAATGAGACATGCCGCATTATCACGGGGTGTCTGCGCCTACACCACTGGAGAAATTACACTGCTTAGCCGGTATTGCACCACCTGACATCTGCAGGAAGCAGCAACCAATAGCGAAAGGACCAAGGCAGAGACATCTCCAGCTCATCCCCTGTTTGGGTATCAGCCAGCACGCCAACGACTTAAATCAAGACATAGTTTTATTAGGTCTACAGAGACACTCGCTGGAACACCCCAGCAAGCGGGAGTCCAAAAGTGGCAGGCCCAAACCCAGCACCTCAATCCATGGGTGATACCAGATGAGAGACTCCCCCCTGGGCACACAGAGGACTGGGCGACTTGGAAGGTGCTGAACAGACTGCGCTCTGGCACCACGAGATGCAGAGCCAACCTTCAGAAATGGGGCCACAAAGTGGAATCCTCGACATGCGAGTGTGGAGAAGAGCAAACCACTGACCACCTGCTGCAATGCACCCTGAGCCCAGCCACATGATGCACAATAGAGGACCTCCTTGTGGCAACACCAGAGGCACTCCAAGGGGCCAGATACTGGTCAAAGGACATTTAACCAACTACCAAGTTTGCAAAATCTGTGTGTGTTTTTTTCTTTTTCTTTTTAATCTGTGTGTTTGTTTTGCTCCGTTAGAATTGTAATACAATGGTATGGTTGCTGATGACACGATAAATAAATACCACCAGAACTTAAACTTTGTAAGTACTTTAGAAACATTTAGAACCATGGATTGCCCATGCCTAGTAAGTAAGTAAATAAATAATATCAATTCATATGTACGAACCTAACAAATTTGATACAAAATATGAAGAGTAGCGATAATTTGGCACACCCCGAGAAGATCCCTACCATCTATTCCTCCCGTTCTTGGTGCCGAGCTACTGCCAGGCGCAACTGATCTGGTGACCGGCACGCCGCAACTCCCCGGACCCCCGAGATTCCTCCCACCGGGCCCATGCGCTCCGCTTACCTCCCAGGGTCATCCCTGCTTCGTAGCATTTCCTCAGGCGGCAGGAAGGGCAGTTTTTCCGCCGGAACTTGTCGATGGTGCAGTCGTTGCGGCTGGCGCAGAGGTACTTCTGTTTACCTGCAGGCATGCGAAACAAAACAACAACAAGGCCGGTTGAGAAACAACAGTCCTTTGTCCCACCCTGGTCTTTCCACAGATATATAAACCCTTTTTCCTAGTTCCAACAGACCTCACTATCTCTGAGGATGCTTGCCATAGATGTAGGCGAAACGTCAGGAGAGAGTGCCTCTAGAACATGGCCATATCGTCTGAAAAAGCCTACAACAACCCAACAGCAAGGGATGCAACCTGTCGCTTCCCACTGAAGATAACCCAAGGTTGTGCCAAGCCAAGTCAGATTGGGAAGCCTTGCCTTTAGGATAAGAGCAACTCACACCATTAATATCTCATTTATGTATTTATTTATTTAGTCACATCCCACATTCTCTCTCCATAGGGAGACTCAAAGCAGCTCACAATCAAAAACATTACAACTTAAGATATACAAATATACAATAATAACACAATATATATCTCTCTCTCTATATATATTATATGCTATTGGTAGTATTATATTTAATATATTCTTTAATATATTCTTTCTTTCTTTTCCTCTCTTTTTCTTTCTTTCTCCCTTCTTCTTTCCCCTCTCTCTCTCACTCTTTCTACTTTTTCCTTCCTTCCTTTCTCTTCTTTCTTTCCTTCCTTCCTTTCTCTTCCTTTCTCCCTTTCTCTTCCATTCTCCCTTTCTTCCTCTTTCTTTTTTCTTGTTCTTCCTTCCTTTCCTTCTTTCTTTCTATTCTCTTCTTCCTTCCTTTCTTCTTCCTTCATCCTTCTTTTCATTCTATTCCTTTCTTTCTCTCTCTTCCTTCCTTTCTCTCTTTCTTTCTATGTTTCCTTTCTCTTTCTTACTCAGTATTCCTTCTTTCCTTTCCTTCTTTCTTTCCATTCCTTTCTTTCTCTTCCTTCCTCCCTTTCTTTTTTCTTCCTTCCATCCTTCCTTTCATTCTCTTCCTTCCTTTCTCTCTTTCTCTTCCTTCTTTCCTCTCTTTCTTTCTGTTTCCTTTCTCTTTCTTACTCACTATTCCTTCCTTCCTTTCCTTCCTCCTTTCTATTCCTTTCTTTTTCTTCCTTCCTTCCTCCCTTTCTTTTTTCTTCCTTCCTTCCATCCTTCATTTCATTCTATTCCTTTCTTTCTCTCTTTCTCTTCCTTCCTTCCTCTCTTTCTTTCTGTTTCCTTTCTCTTTCTTACTCACTATTCCTTCCTTCCTTTCCTTCTTTCTTTCCATTCCTTTCTTTCTCTTCCTTCCTCCCTTTCTTTTTTATTCCTTCCATCCTTCCTTTCATTCTATTCCTTTCTTTCTCTCTCTCTTTCTCTTCCTTCCTTCCTCTCTTTCTATGTTTCCTTTTTCTTTCTTTCTTTTCCTTCCTTCCTTCCTTCTCTTCTTTCTTTCTATTCCATTCTTTCTCTTCCTTTCTTTTCCTTTCTCTCTCTTTTACTTCCTTTCTCCCTTCCGTTTCTTCCTTCCTTCCTTTCTCTTCCTTCCTTTCTCTTCCTTCATTTCCTTTCCTTCCCTCTTTTATTCTTTATTCCTTTCCTTTTCTTTCTTTCTTTCTTTCTTTCTTCCTTCCTTCCTTCCTTCCTTCCTTCCTTCCTTCCTTCCTTTCTTTCTCTTCTTCCCTCTCCTCCTCCTCCTCCTCCTCCTCCTCCTCCTCCTCCTTCTTCTTCTTCTCTCTCTCTTTCTCTCTTTCTCTATCCCTCCTTTCTCCCGATATGGGATAGCATTTTAAAAATATGTGTGTAACATGGCCTTCAGGCTACTCGTATAAGGTGTACAAGAAACAGAAATGAATTCCGTGTTTAGATTTGGGATCCCATCTCCAAGATTTCTCCGAAAGTCTTAGCCTCTGAACCCTGCCGGAACCCCTGTCTCCTGAATGAGGGCACATTAATTGGAGACAGGAGGTTCTTCTGTTGACGTTGCCTTCTAGTCAACGCCGACACGAGTTTTCCTAGAGAAAGACTTCTTCAGAGGGTTTTGACATTACCTTCCTCTGAGGCAGATGGCACATGATTGGAACCAGAATGCCTTGAGTTCAATAGGTCCACTTTCCTTCTGGAAGGAAAGGGCTTGAGGTCTTTCCAACCCTGTGATCGCCCTCTCATTTATCAATGACCAGAACTCCAAGCCATACTACAGTTCTGGCCCGCTTTGTGCAGAACAGAGACAGATGACTTCTAGGATTGGCCGTTCCCTTCTCTCCATATGGGTTGCGTTAGTCTTCTGCACAGCAGGACCACACCGCTGGCTCCGCAAACGGAATAGTCCATCAACCCAGACATCAACGTCCTTTCCATTGATCCCGAACCCATGAAAGTTTCCCCATTCCCCCTTTCACAACTTTGACTTATATATAAATAGATGGAATCCAACTTTAAATTATGTTTTCTTAAGGGGCATTAAAGGGATTAAACAATTGAAGGAAGTCTTCAAGAAAGAGCAATGCATCCAAGAAGAGTGGATCCAAAACCTATTAAGTGTTTTGGTTGTTGCAAAGGTTAAACTCCAACCCCGCTCCTTCCAGGATGGATTGCTTCATCCCACCCGTTTTCATAAAATTGATTGGCGGAAGAACTGCCTGCTTTGAGTTTATTTTATAAGGGAAACTCGTCATTATCAATCACGGCTTTAATAAAAAGGATAATGAAAAGAAAGGGATGCAACTTTGCCAGAGAAAGGAGGCAAGGGGAGGATTTCTCTGGAGGGAGAAAAAAGGGGCAGAGTTCAAGGAGGAAAGAAAGAAAGGAACCCAAAGAAAAGGAGGAAAGGGAGAAAGGAACCTGAAGAAAAGAAGGAAAGAAAGGAACCTGAAGAAAAGGAAGGAAGGAAGGAAGGAAGGAAGGAAGCTGAAGAAAAGAGAGAAGGAGAAAGGAACCTGAAGAAAAGAAGGAAAGAAAGGAACCTGAAGAAAAGGAAGGAAGGGAGAAAGGAACCTGAAGAAAAGGAGGAAAGGGAGAAAGGAACCTGAAGAAAAGAAGGAAAGAAAGGAACCTGAAGAAAAGGAGGAAAGGGAGAAAGGAACCTGAAGAAAAGGAGGAAAGGGAGAAAGGAACCTGAAGAAAAGGAGGAAAGGGAGAAAGGAACCTGAAGAAAAGGAGGAAAGGGAGAAAGGAACCTGAAGAAAAGGAGGAAAGGGAGAAAGGAACCTGAAGAAAAGGAGGAAAGGGAGAAAGGAACCTGAAGAAAAGAAGGAAAGAAAGGAACCTGAAGAAAAGGAAGGAAGGGAGAAAGGAACCTGAAGAAGAAAAGAGAGAAAGAAACTTGAAGAAAAAGAGGAAAGAGAGAAAGAAAACTGAATAAAAAGAGGAAAAAGAGAAAGTATCTTGAAGAAAAGGAAGAAAGAGAGAAAGGAACCTGAAGAAAAGGAGGAAAGAAAGGAATCTGAAGAAAAGGAGGCAAGAGAAAAAGGAACCTGAAGAAAAGGAAGGAAGGAAGGAAGGTAGGACCCTGAAGAAAAGGAGGAGAGAGAGAGAGAAAGAAAGGAACCTGAAGAAAAGGAGGAAAGAGAGAAAGGAACCCAAAGAAAAGTAGGAAAGGAAGAAAGGAACCCGAAGAAAAGGAGGAAAGAGAGAAAGGAACCCAAAGAAAAGTAGGAAAGGAAGAAAGGAACCCAAAGAAAAGGAGGAAAGGGAGAAAGGAACCCGAAGAAAAGGAGGAAAGGGAGAAAGGAACACGAAGAAAAGGAGGAAAGGGAGAAAGGAACCCAAAGAAAAGGAGGAAAGAGAGAAAGGAACCCGAAGAAAAGGAGGAAAGGGAGAAAGGAACCTGAAGAAAAGGAAGAGAGGACGGAATGTGAAGAAAAGGAAGGAAGGAAGGAACCTGAAGTAAAGAAAGAGAGAAAGGAACATGAAGAAGAGGAGAAAAGAGAGAAAGAAACCTGAATAAAAAGAGGAAAAAGAGAAAGGATCCTGAAGAAAAGGAGGAGAGAGAGACAGGAACCTGAAGAAGAGGAGGAGAGAGAGAGAGAAAGAAAGAAAGGAACCTGAAGAAAAGGAAGAAAGAGAGAAAGGAACCTGAAAAGAAAGGAAGGAACCTGAAGAAAAGGAGGAAAGAGAGAAAAGAAAGAAAGGAACCTAAAGAAAAGGAGGAAAGAGAGAAAGGAACCTGAAGAAAAAGAAGAAAGAGAGAAAGGAACCTGAAGAAAAGGAGGAAAGAGAGAAAGAAATCTGAAGAAAAAGAGGAAAGAGAGATAGGAACCTAAAGAAAAGGAAGAAAGAGAGAAAGGAACTTGAAGAAAAGGAGGAAGGTATAAAGGCAAAGAGGTGCTGACTCCAGGAGAGCAAGGAGCTAAGTGGAGTGGAGAGAGGATAAACTATCTATCTATCTATCTATCTATCTATCTATCTATCTATCTATCTATCTATCTATCTATCTATCTATCTATCTATCTATCTATCTATCTATCCTCTGTACGTTGTGAGTGGCATCATAACTCAAAATCCGCTGGACAAATTGCCGCCAAATTTGACCACAAGACACCTACTAACTAAAAAAAATTGATCTTGTCCTTTGGGAGTTGTAGTTGCTGGGATTTATAGTTAACCTACAATCAAAGAGCATTCGGAACCCCACCAATGACGGAATTGGGCCAAACTTGGCACAAGGAACTCCCATGTCCAACAGAAAATACTGGATTTAATGGCCATTGACCTTGAATTTGGGAGTTGTAGCTCACCTACATCCAGAAAGCACTGTGGACTCAAACAATGATGGATCTGGACCAAACTTGGCATGAATTCTCCATAGGCCCAAATATGAACACAGGTGGAGTTTGGGGAAAATAGACCTTGACATTTGGGAGTTGTAGTTGCTGGGATTTATAGCTCCCTTACAATCAAAGAGCATTCTGAACCCCGCCAGCGATAGAATTGGGCCAGATGTCCCACACAGAACCCCCATGACCCTTCTGACACCCGCTCATGACCACCCACCAGGGGTCCTGACCCCCAGGTTGGAAAATGCTGCCTGAGGGCCATCCAGTACAACAACCTTCACCAGGGCAAGAAAACAATCAAAGCCCTCCTGACAAAGAGCCATCCAACCATAGATATAGCTAGACCAGCGTTTCTCAACCTGGGGGTCGGGACCCCTGGGGGGGGGGGTCACGAGGGGATGTCAGAGGGGTCACCAAAGACCATCAGAAAACACAGTATTTTCTGTTGGTCATGAGGGTTCTGTGTGGGAAGTTTGGCCCAATTGTATCATTGGTGGGATTCAGAATGCTCTTTGATTATAGGTGAACTATGAATCCCAGCAACTACAACTCCCAAATGTCATAGTCTATTGTCCCCAAACTCTACCTGTGTTTACATTTGGGCATACTGAGGATTCATACCAAGTTTGGTACAGAATCTGATCCATCATTGTTTGAGTCCACAGTACTCTCTGGTTAAAGGGCAACTACAACTCCCAAACTCAAGGTCAATGTCCACCAAACCCTTCCAGTATTTTCTGTTGGTTCTGTGTGCCAAGTTTGATTCAATTCCATCGTTTGTGGAGTTCAGAATGCTCTTTGATTGTAGATAAACTATAAATCACAGCAACTGCAACTCCCAAATGACAAAAATAAATCCCCTCGCAACCCCAACAGTATTCAAATTTGGGTGAATTGGGTATTTGTGCCAAATTTGGTCCAGTGAATGAAAATACATCCTGCATATTAGATATTTACATTATGATGCATAACAGTAGTAAAACTGCAGTTAGCAACTAAAACAATTTTATGTTTGGGGGGGGGGGGTCACCGCAACATGAGGAACTGTATTCAGGGGTCGCGGCGTTAGGAAGGTTGAGAAACACTGAGCTAGACATATATGATTCCCACACACACACACTAAGGAGGCTGTCGAGGTCCTGAACCGGTGCCTGGCTGCCTGGATGGTCTGGATGAGGGCGAACAAATTGAAATTGAATCCAGACAAGACAGAGGCACTCCTGGTCAGTCGCAAGGCCGAATAGGGCATAGGGTTACAGCCTGTGCTGGATGGGGTCGCACTCCCCCTGAAGACACAGGTTCGCTGCTTGGGTGTGATCCTGGATTCATCGCTGAGCCTGGAACTCCAGGTCTCGGCGGTGGTCAGGGGAGCTTTCGCACAACTAAAACTTGTGCGCCAGCTGCGCCCGTACCTTGGGAAGTCTGACTTGGCCACGGTGGTCCACGCTTTGGTTACATCCCGTTTGGACTACTGAAACGCTCTCTACGTGGGGTTGCCCTTGAAGACGGCCCGGAAGCTTCAATTGGTCCAGCGTGCGGCAGCCATGTTACTAACAGGAGCGGGACACAGGGAGCATACAACGCCCTTGCTGTACCAGCTCCATTGGCTGCCGATTTGCTACCGGGCTCAATTCAAGGTGCTGGCATTGGCCTATAAAGCCCTAAACGGTTCCGGCCCAAGATATCTATCTGACCGCCTCTCGACCTATGAGCCCACGAGGACTTTGAGATCTTCCGGGGAGGCCCTACTCTCGATCCTGCCTGCCTCACAGGCACGGCTGGCGGGGACAAGGGACAGGGCCTTCTCGGTGGTGGCTCCTCGGCTGTGGAACACCCTTCCCGTGGACATCAGACTGGCTCCTTCCCTGATGATATTCCGCAGGAAACTAAAGACTTCGTTGTTCAAGAAGGCGTTCGAACAAGAAGTGCAATAATTGGTAATGACGACAGGAATGGAACAACGGAAAATGATACTGGATTGTGGTTTAACGATGAGACGACGCGAATGGCTTTTTGTATTATTGATATTGATAATGTTGATGTTGTTGATGACGATGTTTTTTGTTATTGCTAGATTGATTTTAGATTGTATCTTGTAATTTGCACCCTGTCCTCTCTATGTTGTACACCGCTGTGAGTCGCCCCCGGGCTGAGAACAGTGGGATATAAGCACAGTAAATAAATAAATAAATACATAAATAAATGTATATGACAGATATAGTATCATAGATGTGAAAGGGACCCCTAAAGAAGGACAATGACATGTGGCATGTTCCAGAGTAGGCAAACCAGGCAATCTCCACATCAACACTGGCAAAGAAACAGCAAGAAATACTGTTTACCCACAAGCAGAAAGACATGACATAGATGAGAAACCAACACTTTCCCATTACTTTATTTTCCAGATCACCCGACTGGGCCACAGCAACGCCTGGCAGGGGACGGCTAGTAAATCTATAAATCGGGAGGCTGCTCTGCAAAAGGATTAACACTTCATTTCACTGGCATCTGCAGCCTTCCTGGGCAGATGGTGGCTGAGCGTTGCACCTCCGTATAAAGAGCTGCGGACAAACTCTCAATTATGTTTAATAGCCGATTTGCCTAAAAAAATAAAACATCCACAGTGGCAGCTGGGGTGGAGAAATACCTCCCCGAGCAATGGGAAGAACGACAGGAAGAAAGGAAAGCAAAGGCCAAGCGTCCCCAGTTCCAGGCCACCGTTTGTCGGGCAGGAGCTTGCTTGATCACCTTACTCTCACATCGATCCACTTAAATCTATTTCGCAGATGGTGAAAACAGAAGAACAGCCTGCCTTGGCTTCTCCATCAATGTTTAACATTTACACAAATGATCAGGCGCTGGCAGAAGGAAGAGAGAATTTCATCTATGCTGGGTGCTAGAAACAATATCATACGAAAGCTGACTGGCACAACCTAGGGATCACAACCAGACACAGTGAAGACATCTGCCCTTGCGCTGTGCTACTCTGCTGCTGAGTATGCATGCCCAGTGTGGAACACATCTCACCACGCTAAAACAGTGGATGTGGCTCTTAATGAGACATGCCGCATTATCACAGGGTGCCTGCGCCCTACACCACTGGAGAAACTACACTGTCTAGCCGGTATTGCACCACCTGACATCCGCCGGGAAGTAGCAGCCAATAGTGAAAGGACCGAGGCAGAGACATCTCCAGCTCATCCCCTGTTTGGGTATCAACCAGCACGTCAAGGACTTAAATCTAGAAATAGTTTTCTAAGATTTACAGAGACACTCGCCGGAACACCTCAGCAAGCAAGAGTCCAAAAGTGGCAGGCTCAAACCCAGCACCTCAATCCATGGGTGATACCAGATGAGAGTCTCCCCCCTGGGCACACAGAAGACGGGACGACTTGGAAGGCGCTGAACAGACTGCGCTCTGGCACCACAAGATTCAGAGCCAACCTCAAGAAATGGGGCCACAAAGTGGAATCCATGACATGCGAGTGCGGAGAAAGGCAAACCACTGACCACCTGCTGCAATGCACCCTGAGCCCTTCTTCCACATGATGCACAAGGGAGGACCTCCTTGCGGCAACACCAGAGGCACTCCAAGGGGCCAGATACTGCTCAAAGGACATTTAATCAACTACCAAACTCACACGTTTTGTATTTTGTCTGTTTGTTTGTTTTGTTCTGTTAGAAATGTAATACAATTGACTGGTTGCCCTGTCACGACAAAATAATCTATGCTGATGATCATGCCATCACCTCTCAAGTAGGGAGCTTTGAAATAGTTGAATAGAAGCTCTCCTAAGCTTTAGGTGCTCTTATTGACTATTACAAGGAAAACTGTTACAGCTGATTCCTAATCCATCTATAACACAGGTGTGTGGTTTTCACCTTAAGAACAGACAAGCATCTCGAGCTCTGAGGATTATTACCTGAGAAGGAATCCCACTGGAGCATTGCATAATCCACTGTGAACCTCCTTGACACTGTGAACCACCCGAGTTCCCTTTGGAGTTGTGAATGGAGGTATACATATATAGCAAATCTATATAAATAAAAATGTCATGTTCGTTTGTGGGATTAACAGAATTCAAAAACCACTGGGGGAATTGACACCAAATTTGGACACAAGACACCTAACAACCCAATGCATGTCCTTCACTCATAAAAACACTGAAAAACACAGCAGAAGGGACTTAAAAAGCCCCAAAAGCTAAATGATGAAAAGCTAAATGACAATACAGAAAAAAAGGGAAGAAAGAAGGAGGGAAGGGGAGAAAAGAAAGAGGGAAAGGAAGGAAGGAAAGGAAGGAGAAGGAAGAAGAAGGAAGAAAGAAAGAAAGAAAGAAAAGAAAGAGGGAGGGAAAGAAAGAAGGAAAGGGAGAAGGGAGCATGGAAGCAAAGAGAGAAGGAAGGAAAGAAAGAGGTAGAGAAGGAAGAAAGGAGAGAAAGAGGGAGGGAAAGAAAAGGGGGAAGGAAGGAAAGTTAGAGAAGGAAGGAAGGAGAGAAGGAAAGAAAAAAGGGAAAGGAGGAAGGAAAGAGGGAGTGAAGAGAAGGGGGAAGATGTAGAGAAAGAGGGAGGGGAGGGAAAGGAAGGAAAGAGAGAAGAAAAAAGGAGAGAAAGAGGGAGGGAAGGAAAGAAAGAAAGAAAGAAAGAAAGAAAGAAAGAAAGAAAGAAGGAAGGAAGGAAGGAGAAGGAAGCATGGAAGCAAAGAGAAGGAAGGAAGGAAGGAAGGAAGGAAGGAAGGAAGGAAGGAAGGAAGGAAGGAAGGAAGGAAGGAAGGAGAGAAGGAAAGAAAAAAGGGAATGAAGGAAGGAAAGAGGGAGCGAAGGAAGGGGGGTAGATGTAGAGAAAGAGGGATGGAAGGAAAGAAGGAAAGAGAAGGAAGAAAAGAGAGACAGCAGAAGAGAAAGAAAAAGGGGGGAGGAAGGAAAGAGATGTAGAAGGAAGGAAGAAGAGAAGGGAAGACGGGAAGTGTTAGTTTTTTATAATGCTAATGCCTGAATACGCAAAGACAAAGCATCAAACAGAGTTGCTATGAAAAGCTGACGGGCTCTCTGAGAGTATGAAAGAAAAAGTGAGATAGGAGAATAACTCAGGCAAAGGTCTTTAAAACCTTCAGGTCAATCTGCTGATTCAAAACAATACAGCCTCCCTCAAATCCAAACACATGCAAGCAAATAACAACTCGAGAACACCAGAATAATATAATAAAACAGTTTACTCACAAATCATGTATGAAGGTGATCATACAAGTAAAAGTCTTGAGTTTCATGTAATCCAAAATATAGCTAGGAACTACATTAGGTACAAGTAGGCCTTACAGCATGCAGAGGATGGTACATCTTAGAACAAATCAGCAATCTCAAATCCAACGCCAATGACAAACTGATCAGCTTTGATGTGGAGTCTCTATCCACTTATAGCAGACACCATCGCACTCATCAACTAGACTTTACCAGAAGACATCACAGCTCTGTTCAACATTGCCTCACGACAGGCTGCTTCCAGCAGAACAATGAATTCTATGAACAGAAAGCTGGACCAGCCATGGGGAGCCCTCTCAGTCCCGTCATAGCATTTTTAAAAATATGGAACTCTTTGAGAAACAAGACCTGGAAACTGCACCAAAAAAGCCCACTGTATGGTTCTAATACGTGGATGACACGTTCACCATTTAGAGCCATGGAGAAGAAGAACTCAACAAGCTTTAGGACCATATCAACAATATCCACCCAAACATCCAATTTACTATGGAAAAAGAAAACAAGGAAAAATACAATATACAATACAAAATACAATTCCAAGATGTCCTAGTCATCTGCGAACCAAACCAACAATTGGGCCACACAATATATGGAAAGATCCATGCACACCTATAGATATCTAAGAAATTCAATAATCCAGGAGAAAATGCTGCTAGAACATGGCTTACTTCTGGCTCCAAAGGCTCTCTTTTTTTGAAGATGGGAGGCATGGATGAGTCTTCCCATCACAGAATCCAAGGTGATGCTTGGAAAACTCACATATGTGCACCCCATCAGGAATAGCATCATCAAGGCATTGTCTTAATAAGGATGTTGGCCTTGTTGACGTGGTCTACACTATCATGGGTGGGTCTTCCGAAAGAGTCTCTCTCTTGACCTCAAAGGGATGCAATGGCAAACCAGTTATGAATAAGCCTTGCCAAGAAAAAGTGAAGATGGAGTCACCATAAGATAAAGTCACTCTGAAAACAGAGCTAGAGTAGTTAAGTGTTTTTTTTGGACTAGGTGTGGAAATCCATAGCATGACCTTGGGTAAGTCACTCAGAGGATGGGAATGCTAATCTTCCTCTGGAAAATCCATCAAAGTTTTGGATAAAGTCATGAAAGGTTGAGTTCAACTTGAAGGCCCACAACAACAACAAACCATGAACTGCAGGAGGGAACAGCATGTTGCCTCAAACTATTTTCTCGAGCAATTCTCATGATTGATATCTCTGAGTTTGATGAAGAGGGTCATTTCTGCCAAGGCACATGGGACCTGTATTTCTCTATTACGTATTCTCCACAATTTAGTGAAATCTACAAGAAGAAGAAGAAGAAGAAGAAGAAGAAGAAGAAGAAGAAGAAGGAGAAGGAGAAGGAGAAGAAGAAGAAGGGGGAGGAGAAGGAGAAGGAGAAGGAGAAGAACAACAACAACTTTATTTTTCTACCCTGCCTCCATCTCCCCAAAGGGACTCGGGGTGGCTTATATGGGTCTCAAGCCCAGGCAGAATACAATTAAAATAAAGCAATAGCAATTAAAACAGCATAAAATGAGCTCCTGGAGAGAACAACACTCTAAAGGTAGGGATGGCCAATGCACCAACTAAGCTTTAGAGATACTTCCCATTGATCATGTTTACAACTTGAAATAGTTGTGAGATGAGCAGCCATGAAACAAAGAGAAGATTGAGTTCCCTCCCAACCAATACAGGTTGTCAGTAGGCAAAAGATAGGAGAGGAGGACATTAAAAAAAAAGGATAGCAATGGTGGGGGGCTAATTGAATTTGGCTCCCCCTTTATTCCAGATATCAAATTGGATTATGCAACCTAATGCCTCTTTCCAGAGTGCATCTCAATTTATGGAGGGATGTGATTATCAAACTAAATGTGTTTCTATGGTTGCAAACGTCATGGTGGTGGTTGACCCACTTGTTGATTCCTATCTCGATCCTTCTTGGAAAAGCGAATTAATTGATTGCTTGGAATGTTTTATGTTACACAACACCAAAAAAAAGCATACATGACAGGAAAGGGCTCTCGTACCTTCAGCAGTTGTGTAAACGCAGAAATGACAGCTGGTGTGGACTCTCATAGAAGTTTCACTGTCTCAGGTGCCTTCTTCTACAACAGCTGATAAAGGGACGGGAGCCCTGAGAGAGATGTGGCCCTTCAAGCCGTGGGTTCTGAAGGTCAATGTGGGGCTCAAAAAGGTCAAGTCCAGCTCTCCATTGGAAGCTCTTTTGGGAACAGCATGGTGTGACCTCATTTGGTTGGACCTGTTGGTCTTTCATCCACAGAGTCACCATAAATAGAAGCTGATGGTGGCTTAGTACAAAAACTGACAACAAAACAACAAACTAGCTGAAACTTTCATGTCAGGTGAGCATCCAACTGGGAGGTGAACAGTGTATGGATCCCTATGGTCCAATGAGACTCCACAAATAGGAAGGAACCCCAGGGGCTATCTAGTCCAACCCCTTGTCTTGCAGGGGTGGGCATGCCTGAGATATGGCCATACAAACTCTGAAAGAGAAGGGGAAGGGGTAGGAGATGGAGATGATGGAGGTGGAGACAGAGGAGGAGGAGGAGGAGGAGAGTCTACCGTCTTCTGAAGTAGTCCATTCCACGGTCAAAACAGCCCTTCTCTCCAGGAAGTTCTTCCTAACATTCAGCTAGAAACTTCTGCCTCGTAATTTGACTCCATTGGCTCATGCCCCACCTTCTGCTACAGCAGAAAACAACCCAGCTCCATTTTCAAGGTGATGACAACCCATCAGATATTTTAAAATGGCTATCGAATCTCCTCTCAGTCTTCTCTTTCTCTGGCCAAAACCAAGTCCATTCTTGGTTTCCAGACTCGGAACATCTTGCTCTGATTCCAATGCTGACTCTCATCAGATCTCTTACTCCTCCTATTTAGCTATTCAACAATCCATATGGAGGGAGGTCAGTTGGGAAAAGAGAAGCTAGGTACCTCCATCATTTAAGCACAAGGCAGTCACGCTCTACATCAGGTTTTCCTCCAGGTAGCCATTATGACTACCATAATAGACTATGTTCCAAAGATCTGAACAAACTTGATGGCCAAAATCCCATTGTTAATCTCAATTAGACACATTGAGTCAATGGCATTGACTTGTGTGTTGACTCACCTTTCTGCAATCGATTCAGTGCTCTGCTCTGAAATTATGTAAACTCAATTAAATGCAAACTTGCAATGTCACACACTGGTGGAAAGACTTTTGAGATTCTCAAAGAATAAAAGAAGATCCAACTCTAACCAGGCTTCAACTTGTTTGTGAGAGGTGGAATTGAGGCCTTTTGCAAAGGATGCCAGGAAACATTGGTGACGGGACCCTGTCGAACCCACTGTCCTCAGTGTTGGGAAATCCCAGGGAAGGCAATGGGGCCAATCTCCAATTGGGGGGTCACAACAGCTTTGTAAGGCAGGTTGTCCATAACCAGCTGTATCCCAGGCAACTGCTGAGTCCAAAAGCAAGACTTCCTTCTCCAGGAAACAACAACCGACTCAGAGCCTCCTGGCATCACACAACTGGGCTTTTTGTTTGGCACGCTCGACCTCCTTCGACAAAATCACATCAACAACCCTCAATCAAGGTTTGCGTAAAAGTCATTAGCAGGCTTTTCTCTTAGAAGAAGGGAGCCTGGCGTGACAGGAGGACAGAGGCGGGGGAGAAGGAGCTGCCTTGCGTTCACAAACAAGGCCCCTCTTCCAAACCTTGCAATTGCCTTTTATGAGGATGTGGTTATAATACCCAAGCCCGCTGGCTGCCAAGGAAAGTAACATAATGGGGCTCAAGTACATAATACGACATTTCACCACGTTCTTTTAACAGAACAGGCACTCGGCGGCTCCTCTCTGGTCTTCTCAACACTATTATCACCTCCTCTTCCTCCTCCTTCCTTCTTTCTTTCCCTCCCATTATTAGCTTTAAGAGTAAGTGGATGGTACAGAATCATAGAATCAGAGTTGGAAGAGACCTCCTGGGCCATCATCCAGTCCAACCCCATTCTGCCAAGAAGCAGGAATATTGCATTCAAATCACCCCTGACAGATGGCCATCCAGCCTCTGTTTAAAAGCTTCCAAAGAAGGAGCCTTCACCACACTCCCTCCGGGGCAGAGAGTTCCACTGCTGAACGGCTCTCACAGTCAGGAAGTTCTTCCTCATGTTCAGATGGAATCTCCTCTCTTGTAGTTTGAAGCCATTGCTCCATTGCATCCTAATCTCCAAGGAAGCAGAAAACAAGCTTGCTCCCTCCTCCCTATGACTTCCTCTCACGTATTTATACATGGCTAATCTATCATGTCTCCTCTCAGCCTTCTCTTCTTCAAGCTAAACATGCCCAGCTCCTGCAACTGAGTTGCAGAAGACTGCAACTGTGTTAAGAATCAACCTTCTACGACTTGAGGCCTTCCAAGTTTGAGGGAACACTACTCCCAACAATGGCCCTTTTAGGCTAGGAGGTAATGGGAACTGTCACCCAGAACTGGAACACTGCAAATTGGAAGATGAAATAAGGAACTAGGCAAGCCATCAAGTCCAACTCTTGTTCAAGGCAAGGTCTTGAGGTTCCTCAGCAGGAAGATCTCCTGAGGACTGTATCTCTGAAGGCATTCAGAGATAGATTCACTCCATAGGTTGGGTTCCACTCTCAAGAAGTTCCTTCTGATGTTCAAAACCTACTAAAGGATTGAGCGAACTCCTGGTTCAATCCTTACATAAATCCCAGTATGCCAATGGTTCTACTCTGAAGGGGAAGCACAAGTGGTTTGACTACATTAGTCAAGAATTAGCAGAAATGACATCTTGTTTTGATACTGGAATGAGTTACCTATGGTTTGGGCATTAATAAACAAATGAATGAATGGAATGAATATTGGAATAGCACCATGGATGACTACTCTGCTATGGAAACCCACCATCTAGGACAGTGTTTCTCAACCTTCCTAATGCTACGACCCCATAATGTAGTTCCTCATGTTATGGTGACCCCCAACCATCACATTATTTTTGTTGCTACTTCTTAACTGTCATTTTGCTCCTGTTATGAATCATAATGTAAATATCTGACATGCAGGATGTATTCTCATTCACTGGACCAAATTTGGCACAAATACCCAATATGCCCCAATTTGAATCCTGGTGGGGTTGGGGGAGGGGTTGATTTTGTCATTTGGGAGTTGTAGTAGCTGGGATTTGTAGTTCACCTACAATCAAAGAGCATTCTGAACTCCAGCAGTGATGGAACCAAACCAAACTTGGCACACAGATCTCCCATGACCAACAGAAAATACTGGAAGGGTTTGGTGGGCATTGATCTTCGGTTTTGGAGTTGTAGTTCACCTACATTCAGAGAGCACCGTGGACTCAAGCAATGACGAATCTGGACCAAACTTGGCACAGATACTCAATATGCCCAAATGTGAACAATGGTAGAGTTTGGGGAAAAGAGATCTTGACATTTGGAAATTGTAGTTGCTGGGATTTATAGTTCACCTACAATCAAAGAGCATTCTGAACTCCAGCAGTGATGGATCTGGCACACAGATCTCCCATGACCAACAGAAAATACTGGGTTTGGTGGGCATTGATCTTGAGTTTTGGAGTTGTACTCACCTACGTTCAGAGAGCACTGTGGACTCAAGCAATGACGAATCTGGACCAAACTTGGCACGGATACTCAATATGCCCAAATGTGAACAATGGTGGAGTTTGGGGAAAGAGATCTTGACATTTGGAAATTGTAGTTGCTGGGATTTAAAGTTCACCTACAGTCAAAGAGCTCCTTGAACCCCACCAATGATAGAATTGGGCCAAACTTCCTACACAGAACCCCCATGACCAACAGAAAACACTGATGCCTTTGGTGACCTCTCTGACCCCTCCAGGGGTTCAGACCCCCAGGTTGAGAAACACTGGTCCAGGAGATGCAGAGAATGGGAAACCTTCTCTGAAGAAACCTTGACCCAAAACACTATAGGAGATCTAGCGTGGTAGAGTAGTTCAAGGATTAGAAAGGGATGAGAGACAACTAGGATTCAAGCTACTATTCCATCATGGAAACTCACTGGAACTCTGAAGAAACCTGGCCAAGAACATTCTGAGATGGTCACCTCACATCAGCGTCAACTTGGAAACCCATAACATTAAGCATAGCTAGATAGTTTCCCTCCTTCCTTCCTTTCTTCCTTCACCTTGCAGTCTCTCTATTGTTGTTTTGGTTCTCCATATTTGAATCCTTGATGTTCTGAGAGGCAGTCATGCTTCTACTTGGCCTCTCATTGACTTTTGTGTTGGTATCTATCAAGCTTCCAAAGCATTCCTCAATTGGGTTGCCATAGCTGAAAATGAGCTTCCGCCCTGTCCTCACACAATATATAGGTCTCATATGTGAATAAATTGGATTTTGCAAGCTTCCCTGTAAATAATACCAGGGAAGTGGCTGCTTGCCAGCTGGAAACGGCTAACACAAAGCTGCCATTAACAAGATCTTCCAGGTATTTTTTTGTGCCGACGTATAAAGGTTTTGCATTGGCAGAAGAAAGCGGAGTAAGTCAAGGGAAACAAAAATATTTCCCCATCACAATGCTTCTCCCACTATTACTTATGTCTCCAGGGTGACTCATTCTAAGCACTTTAGCATAAATTGATGAGCACTCAGTTAACCGTCCTCGAAAAGACACCGAAAGCGCTCGTTTTCCATCTTGAGGGCTCTTTCCTCCCGCTCTTATCTGCATGTTTGAAAGACCTCTCCATGGCTTGACGGCAAGGTTGTTTCCCTCAAGGGCTGAGCCTTTCCACATCTGC
Source organism: Anolis sagrei ordinatus (assembly GCF_025583915.1). NCBI lineage: Eukaryota > Metazoa > Chordata > Lepidosauria > Squamata > Anolidae > Anolis > Anolis sagrei. The sequence goes on along the minus strand of NW_026844478.1, from coordinate 1,644,239 downwards.
AATGCAATTAATGAGGGGCGGCTTTCGTTAACCCAGGAAGAGCCAGAGCCCAAGGCTGTTGAAGTTTTCCAAATATTTTCCAAGAAAACCTAGACCGGAGAGGTTGGTTTATCCATCGATGACTCCACAGAACAGAACAACGGTATCTGTCGTTCAATGAGGGACTTGCAAGTCTACGCTGGAGAGCCTTAGTCTGCATTCTCTGCAGAAGATTCCTAGTATCCCCATTAAACTACAAATCTCATTACTCTGGGGGTACAGCCATGGCGACTGACATAGGATCCAACTGCTATCATCATACTATGTAACACAATTTTGTTCCTGGGTGCTAGATACCACTGTCTAATTGGTTCTACCATAAAACATGGGAAAAGTTTATTAAACTGCCAAAACTTTGTCTTTGCAGCACATCCTGCAGCACATTTTGCTATAGCAGTGTTTCTCAACCTGGGGGTCGGGACCCCTGAGGTTGAGAGGGGGTGTCAAGAGGGGTCGCCAAAGACCATAAGAAAACACAGTATTTTCTGATGGTCATGGCGATTCCATGTGGGGAGTTTGAGCCAATTCTATCGTTGGTGGAGTTCAGAGTTCAGAATGTTCTTTGATTGTAATGCACTATAAATCCCAGCAACTACAACTCCCAAAAGTCAAGGTCTATTTTCCCCAGACTCCACTAGTGTTCACATTTGGGCATATTGAGTATTTGTGCTAAGTTTGGTCCAGATCCACCATTGCATGAATCCACAGTGCTCTCTGGATGTAGGTGAACTACAACTCCCAAACTCAAGGTCAATGCCCATCAAACCCTTCCAGTGTTTTCCATTGGCCATGGGAGCCAAGTTTGGTTCAAATCCATCGCTGGTGGAGTTCAGAATGCTCTTTGATTATAAGTGGTCTTTTTTGTCTAAATGCACTTAATTGTTTTTGCTTAAAAAGAGCTCTATCCTCTCGTTCCAATCCTCATCCGTTTCATCGTCTTGGCCGTTCCTGGGTCATTCTCCATCTCAAGCTTGACTATCTATTCTGGGGTTCCGAATGCTTGCTCGAAGAGCCAAGTTTTTACTCCCTTCCAAAAAGTCAGGAGGGAGGGGGCTGATCTAATATCCCTAGGCAGGGAGTTCCACAGCCGAGGGGCCACCACAGAGAAGGCCCTGTCCCTCGTCCCCGCCAAGCATGCTTGCGAAGCAGACGGGATTGAGAGCAGGGCCTCCTCAGATGATCTTAACTTCCTGGAGGGTTCGTAGGAAGAGATGCGTTCGGATAGGTAGGCTGGGCATTCTGCACATTGGTTGTTGTCATCAAGGACTCACAACCACACACAATGCTTGTAACAACCTGGGGTTACTTCCTGATCCTCTTCCAGATCAATGGGATTCTCAGTTTTTAAAGAAAGGAGCAACTCATGGAAGCACTTTCTTCTCCAACGAATCCTTTTTAATCCAGCTGTGTAAATACCTGGAACCATTTCGCTCCTCAGCTCTAAGCCAGAGGAGGGGCATTTTATTTTTAGATTTCCTACTGCCATTCCAGACTGTCCCATATGCATAGCATAAATCCTAGAATCCACAAGAGCCTTCAAGCCCAACACAAAATAAATGGTTCCTCCAAACTCACTCCTCCCTGAATTGGTGAAATATTGGCCAAAGAGTATCAGGAAGTGAGCTGATGTAGCTTCCATGTACCATACTGGGACAACGAGATCCATTGGCCACCCCATGTTGAGGATGCCCAAAATCCGTGAGTGTGAATGTGAGCCTGCTTCTATTTCTGCTTCCTTCCCCTAGTTCTCTAAGCAGATGGGAAACTTCTATAATGTAGAGTCCATCTTGGGGTGGGCGAAGAGGGAATAGAGGACCATGCATGGTCCACCAAAGCTGTTTTGTGGCCTTCACAACCAGTAGACCACCTCTTTTGGGCAGGACTTGAAAGCTTCTCAAGAGAGATCAACTATCTTTTAAGTAGGTCACAAGTAGCCTCATTCCTGCAACTATTTTTCAACGTCAACATAATCACATTTTTCACAGCTGGAGATGGAGTTTTGGCCAGGTCCATTTCCTTTGGAATCCTTTGGCAGCCCTTGTGACCCCTTACAGGCAGACAACTGGCCTCAAATCCCATCGCAGTTGCCCACTTCCATCTAGGAAATGCCTTCTCATTCCTCCTAAAGTGACACAGAGCTGGCGCCGTCAAAGGTTGCAACTTGGGAGGCTCATTAGAAACTGTCGAAGAAATATGTTATGAGGAAACCGCTCTCTCCATCTTATTTTTTTTAACATGACCTCTGTAGCCAAAAATATTGAAAGTCAGGAAGAAGAGTGGGATGAAGAAGACTCCAGCAGAGTATCAAGTGGATACGAAGGAAGGGAAAGACAGATGGAGCTGAAAGGAGTCCAAGCTTCAAGACATCTGGCGAACATCAGCTAGAGAAGCTTGGGCCCGGCCTGAAGAACTTTCCCCTATCTCCATCAGAGGTTCTGCCTCCTTTTTGGTGAGGTTTTAGACCTGAAGTTTGCTGCAGTTTGTTGACTGATTGACCACACAATGGAAGACTGCTCAATATCACTGGGAGCTGTAGGCCCTACCTGAGATGGAAGGCTGTGCTTGGTCCAAAACGGTCATGAGGCTGGAAGCAATTCTGGGTGCAATCACAAAAGGTAGAAATGCCTTGGATACAGCTTCAAAATAATAATAAACTTACACAGGTTGAGTATCCCTTATTCAAGATGTTTGGGAACAAAATTGCTTGGGATTCATTCTTCACGCCAGATTTGGGAATCTCTGCCAATATATGAATATCCATTTAATAGATCCTTGTGTTTCTCTCTCTTGTGACTTGAGGCTGGAAGAGGAATGAGGATTTGAAGCAGAGAGGATCCAATGTAGCTCTTGGCGTGAATGTTTCAAATAGTCTCCAATTGGGGTGTGTGCAGAATTCCATTTGGTGATTTGGGATTCAGGAACATTTGGCAATCTGGTAGTTATGGTGAAAACACTTGAAAAAAATTCCAAAAATCAGTGGATTGGTGAAATGTTCTGAAACTTGGCAGATTTGGGATTCAGGAAAATTCGGCAATCTGGCAGTTATGGTGAAAACACTTGAAAAAAATTCCAAAAATCAGTGGATTGGTGAAATGTTCTGAAACTTGGCAGACTTGCAGTGGTAAATATGGCCTACAAGTGAGGCAGGTTAAATCCTGATAGGCATAAAAATGACAGAGAAATAAGCCTCTTTTGGCACCAATGGACAGAATCTTATTGTAACGAAAGTGGCAGTCCCCTCTTGATTTCGGAAAATTCTTGGAAAATGGAATGGGGAATCAGCCAAAAATGGTACAGTTTTTGAGTGTTGTGCACATCTCTATCTCCAGACTATTTTCTTCCCACTGAAAGGCAGAAGCGGATAGCAAAAAGGTTTCAATTCTGCAGCACTTTGAATTTGGAGGTGTCACGTTGCCAGGGCTCTGCCTTATTCAGGTAGAGATGAACCAAACAAATACCCAGTTTGCATAAAACAGTTTAATTAAAACACCACTTACTTTCTGGCTGTTTTAATAGTCCAAAATATAAAACATAAAGATAGCACTCAGCCACAGAATAAACAAAAACTGATAGCAAACACTTTTGCAGGTTTAAGATAATGCCATAGTCAAAAGGTCCAGTCCAGTGGTCACACGCCGAGAGTTCAATAAACAAAGTCCAGGGATCAAGAGTCTATACCATAGTCAAAAGCCAGTTCAAAGATTCAAGGTTCCAGGATCCCAAAGGTTCAGGAGACAAGTCAGGACACCAAAAATCCACAAACCTGGGGGGAACCAGCAGCATCTACCACCAAGATAAGACAAATACTTTTCTCCCGAAGATCAGTCCCAAGGCTCGGTCCTTATATCCAGAAACACCCAGGTGCAACCCATCTATTGTATGTTGTTGTTCATTCATTCAGTCGTTTCTGACTCTTTGTGACCTCATGGACCAGCCCACGCCAGAGCTCCCTGTCAGCCGTCACCTTCCCCAGCTCCTTCAGAGTCAAGCCAGTCACTTCAAGGATGCCACCCATCCATCTTCCCCTTGGTCGGCCCCTCTTCCTTTTTCCTTCTATTTTCCCCAGCATAACTGTCTTCTCTAAGTTTTCCTTTCTTCTCATGATGTGGCCAAAGTGCTTCAACTTTGCCTCAAATATCCTTCTCTCCAATGAGCAGTCGGGCTTTCTTTCCTGAAGGATGGACTGGTTGGATCTTCTCACAGTCCAAGGCACTCTCAGAACTTTCCTCCAGCGCCACAGTTCAAAAGCATCTGTCTTGTATATCTCTTGTATACCTCCACCCTTAATTGCCTTCACCCATGAAGTCTTACTTACAGATTACTCAACCCTTTAGAACTAATAGTTACATTAACCCTTCCATCACCAACCACCATCAACTGCAGAACATAATACGTGACAGGAGGTCTCCAGAGTCTTCAACGAGCAATATTACACATCTTGTTCATTCCATAAGAGTCTTATTCGGAGGCTTTAATCTAATAAAGATGCTTCGCCGCCCGATGATTCACACCGCCTGGTGCTTCTCCTTTTACTACAGCCAATTTGCAGCCGCTAATTAATACGCACTTGCCGTTTATGAGGGAGTTGGACAATATGAGAGAAACAGATGAGTCACAGTTGCAAGGCTTGGCTCCCTGACTCGGCAGACCTGGGTCCAACTTTCTGTCTCTAATCTTGCTTTGTTCTCAACGAAAATGAATGTGAGGCAGAACCTTGAACCTCGGATGCTCCACGCTGGGAGAAGCGGAGCCATCACAGGCATTAAGGAAGGGCTTTTTTCCCTTTTCATTTGAGAAATGAATCCAGAGCTGGATTCTGTCAGGAATTCTGCTCTGAAGTCTGGATGAAGACCAACAGTCAAGAAGTATCAATTTGGAGGGCTGCTTTGGCAAAAGAATACAGCCCGGGTTGGGCAACCGCAATGAGTTTGGGGGCCAGTTTTCTGTCTCTGAGGCACCGCAGGGGCCACGCAGGCTGCCAAAACTGAACCCCCAAAACCTAAAATAAGATGCTGGAAGTTTATGGCAACTTCTAGAAATTTCTCTCTTCTGGAAGCTTCCTGGGGAAAAATCTGGATGCTTTGACAGCCAGAAAAAAAGGTCAATCCAGCAAGTTTGGAGGCATCAACGGCCAGAAAAAGCTCATTCGTGGTCCCGTGCCTGCACTTTGTCCACCTCTGAAACATAGGAAGCTGACCCCAAAAGATCCCTCAAGTTCTATATTATCAAGAGGGACAACCTGAAATGGCTTCCCAAGGATTTCCCTTCCTAGCTTTGCCTTGAGATTTCTGGTCTTCTCTCCAGGCGTTTTCCATCCAAGCTGATATTACGATCATGGCATCAGTTGATGCCACAATTGAATTTCATGGATATGATAGTTCTTGGTGTGAATCCATGCCTCCCAACATTTCAAATATTCTCCCATTAGGGTGAATTCCATTTGGCAATTTGAGATTTGGAAAAATTCGGTAGTTTGGCAGTTATGGTAATAACTTCTAAAAAGTCCCCAAAATCAGTGGATTGGTGAAATCATCTGAAACTTGGCAGGTTTGCAGTTGTAAATGTGGCCTACAAGTGAGGCAAGTGTCATTCTGATAGGTCTAAAAATGGAAGAGAAACAACTTCTAAAGTTTCCCCATTGGCGCCAAGGAAAACTTCATTTTCTCTCTTTGAGTCAAAGGCATGCAAATTTCACAAACAATGTATTGGTGCATTCAACACAGCAACATCACATACCAAAGGGCTCGAATGTGAACCTTGAAAAATAATAATGGTAATAAATAATCCAGGATGTTGATATGGCAGTTGAATTGGAATAATAATGCTATAACTGTGTAGTCCATATCGTATATTTGTAGAGTTTAAATTGTACTGAAATGTAAGCCACTTTGAGTCTCCTTGTGGAGAGAAAAAGTGGGGTATAAACATAACAACAACAACAACTTTCACCTTTCTGATTTCTAGGTTCTAATTTTACTGGTTATGTTGTAGATCAGCCAGAGACTGATGGTTTAACAGATGATTTAGAGAGGATTGTGGGCTTTCCTGTGGCACAAAGTAATGGGCTCTCAAGTCTGGGAAATTCAGGTCTGGGAAATGATGTTCTCTCTGTAAGAAAACTGGCTTAGAAAGTGTAGGGCCTCAAGGCCAGTCTGAGGAGTCAGAAGTAGCAACAGCAGATAAGGAATCGAGTGAAGAATTGAGTGATAAGGAGGGTTCCCAGAAGAAACCACCTGGAGCTACAGAGATCAACAAAAGTCTTCATTTACAAATCAGACCTGAAAATAGATTGTGCTGGTCTAAGAGATTACATGGGAAAGTTGGGGAGAAAATTCATGGGAGACGTAATGCTTTCATGGGTGTCTATTAAACAAGATGTTTACCTTAAGGACAGTTCAGCCAACTCTGCGTTAAGAGTGAGAAGCTAAGCCTGAGTTCGCTTGTTCATGGTTCAAGTCAAGTCTTGGTTTTGAATCTTAATATCCTGGAAGTTTTCTATGTTCTTGTTCACGCACTCCTATTCAAGTTTTTACTAGTTATGCCTTCTTGCTTGAGGATTTAAGCTGTGATTTCTGGCTGTTCCTGGACTTGTTCAACTTTGGAACTTTATGAGACATTTAGATTATTGTTTGGTTATCACCTGTTGCTAAACCTTTTTCAATTTTACACTTTCTTTTCTTATTCCTGCTTTTTAATATGCTTTTTATGTGTTTTACAATAAAATTGTTTGTTTATATTCCTGGACTCTTGTGTGGTGTGGTGGTCTTAGGTGTTTCCAGGCCTAGAGTGCAACAGACTAGTCCCAATTGGAGAAAACCCATTGACCACAGAGAAGCAAATCCCAATGGTTCAATGGACCTTCTCCAGTCATAAACAATCTATACTTATAGATTTTGAAATAAAACCTATGAAAGGCCGAGAGATGCAGCGTTGAGTGAGCACAGATGAGATTGCTTGGTTTGGCTACAAACCTAATCCCCCTTAATTATGGGAAAGCAAGACCAAATGGACAAGGCGGACCCGATCCAATTGGTGGTAATAACTCCCAGTGGAGATGCATTATGTTTGGCCTATTCATGAGAAACCGCCACAACACAACGCACGAGTCTCAATGCTAGTAAACACAACTGATGCAACATTACACAACCATGTAATATGGGCGACACAATGCCCGCGTTCATCGTTGGGTCTCCATGTGCTCCAAAGCGTTTTCACTATATTCCATTAAGGCAGAATTGATCCAATTAGTGTTAAAACTCCCAGTGGAGATGCATTATGTTTGGCTTATGTGTGAGAAACCGCCATAACACAACACACGGGGCTCACTGTTAAATTAATATGGCCGACATAACATTACACAACCATGTAATATAGACAATGCAAACCACACCCACTACAATGCACCCTGAGCCCTGCCACATGCACAATGGAGGACCTTCTTATAGTAACACCAGAGGCACTCCAAGTGGTCAGCTACTTCTCAAAGGACATTTAATAAAATGCAAACTTTGTGTTTTGTTTGTTTGTTTGTTTTTAATGCAATACAACTGTTTTGGTTCGCTCCTGACATGATAAATAAAATAAATAAATATAGACGATGCAATGCATGTGCTCCTCATTGGGTCTCCATGTGCTCCAAAGCATTTGCACTATATTCCATTAAGGCAGACTTGAACCAATTAGTGTTAATAACTCCCAGTGGGGATGCATTAGGTTTGGCCTATTCATGAGAAACTGCCACAACACAACGCATGAGTCTCAATGCTAGAAACACAGCTGATGCAACATTACACAACCATGTAATATGGGCGACACAATGCCCGCGTTCCTCGTTGGGTCTCCATGTATCCAAAGCATTTGCACTCTATCCCATTAAGGTGGACGTGATCCAATTAATGTTAATAACTTCCAGTGGAGATGCATTATGTTTAGTCTATGCATGAGAAACCACTGTAACACAAGGCATGGGAATCACTGTTAAATAAACATGGCTGACGCATGCATGCATTCCTCATTGGGTCTCCGTGTGCTTCAAAGCATTTGCACTATATCCCATTAAGATAGGGTGGAATACAAATAAAGTATGATGAAAGGAGATCCCATCTAAACATTAGGAAGAACTTCCTGACTGTGAGAGATGTTCAGCAGTGGAACTCTCTGCCCCGGAGTGTGGTGGAGGCTCCTTCTTTGGAGGCTTTTAAGCAGAGGCTGGATGGCCATTTGTTGGGGGTGCTTTGAATGCAATTTTCCTGCTTCTTGGTGGAATGGAGTTCGCATGGATTATAGCCCAGGTGTTGTGGTTCAACAGCAACAGCATGATGGGACTGAGAGTACAGAGAGTGCAGATGAGCATGATGGGAATGGGAATGCAGATGCAGGTGTGGGCTTTCAGTTTTCTCAGTTTTCTCAGTCACAATCTGTAGCTAGAGACAAGCCACTTTTCTCACAGGAACGGAATGTGGCTGATAAGACAGCTGGTGAAGGTCAGGCTGCCCCACAGGTGTTGAGACGGAGTTTACGAATTGCGGCCAAGTCTTGAGCTCATCCGTTGGTGGGAAAACTGCTTGTTAGCTGCCTGTTTGATGTTCAATGTTTTGATGTTTTACCTATAAGTAAACTGCCTTGGAGCTGATTCGGCGTCAGTTCCAACGTTGCAAAAATGGCTCGCTTTGGCTCCGGCTCTGGGGCTTGGGGCTTGGGAAAAGCCTGCTTCATGTAACCTCATGCTATTTCCTGGACTTTACTCTGCTTCTTTGCTTCAAGTCTCCTGCTTTGACTCAAAGGGATTATATTGGATTTTTACCTTGTACTACTGATCTTTTTACTGCTTATACTCTGATTTGTTTGAAAAACCTCACAATAAACTTCCTACCTCACAAGTTTGGCTGATTTGTCAGAGAGAGCAAGGTGAATCTTAGCCTGAGATACAACACCAGGAGCTCTCTTCCAACTCTTTGATTCTATGATTCTTTGATTCGATAATGATGATGATGATGATGATGATGATGATGATGATGATGATGATTGAGGTGGACATGATCCAATTAGTGTTAATAACTCCCAGTGGAGATGTATTATGTTTGGTCTATTCTTGAGAAACCGCCATAACACAACGCATGAGTCTCAATGCTAGTAAACATGGCTGACGCAACATTACACAACCATGTAATATGGGCAATGCAATGCTTTTAAGCAGAGGCTGGATGGCCATCTGTCGGGGGTGTTTTGAATGCAATTTTCCTGCTTCTTGGCTGAATAGAGTTGGACTGGATGATAGCCCACCAGGTCTTTGCCAATTCTATGATTCTATGATTCTTTGATGATGATGATGATGATTATTATTATTATTATTGAGGTGGACATAATCCAATTAGTGTTAATAACTCCCAGTGGAGATGCATTATGTTTGGCCTATTCTTGAGAAACCGCCATAACACAACCCATGAGTCTCAATGCTAGTAAACATGGCTGACGCAACATTACACAACCAATTAATATGGGCAATGCAATGCTTTTAAGCAGAGGCTGGATGGCCATCTGTTGGGGGTGCTTTGAATGCAATTTTCCTGCTTCTTGGCTGAATGGAGTTGGACTAGATGGCCCACCAGGTCTTTGCCAATTCTGATTATTTGATGATGATGATGATGATGATGATGATGATGATGATGATGATTGCGGTGGTCATGATCCGATTAGTGTTAATAACTCCCAGCAGAGAAGCATTATGTTTGGCTTATGCATGAAAAACCACTGTTACACAACGCTTGAGAATTGCTGCTAAATAAACATGGTTGACGCAACGTTACACAACCATGTAATACGGGCGATGCAGTGCATGCATTCCTCATTGGGTCTCCATGTGCTCCCAAGCATTTGCACCGTATCCCATTAAAATACTCCTCCTGTGTCATGAGGGAGTGAATGTCGCAGTCCGGATCCCAGCCCAGGCAATTGGCCTCTGAGCCAACCAGCCTAAAATGCCAGATGACAAGTCCTGGGCGGATGAGAGGCGCCAAGGAAAACCTTCCCGCCCACAGCTATAAAACCCAGATAAATGGTGGCAACCGTCAAAGTTTCAGGGGCCGAGGTGGTGCCAAAAAATGTAGGGAGTGGAAAGCGCATTGGACAGAAGGAATAGCCATAGATCATCATTGACTTGTTTGCTCAGAAAGACTTTCGGCAGAGTAACGCATCCAGCAGCTGACAGCGACAAGGAGAGCTTTGTGTGATTGAGGCTGGCTTTCCTCCATCTGCGAACAAGGCATGAATCAAGGAGGACCTTCCAATGAGGCCGCCTGCCATGCCTTCTCAATGATCGATGGAGGGACCACAACACCATTCCACAAAGAGGCATGAGGCCGCTGTCCAGAACTGTCCAATATTGGGGTAATATTTTCTACAGGATTGAAAAGTCACAAGCTTTACTCTCTAAAACCCAAGCCTTGGATGAGAAAACGCAGAGACCCGTCTTAACCTGATGGTGAAGCAGTTGCCAAAGCAAGGTCTTGGACTTGAGTCCCATCTATAATACCATTTGAAGCCACATTATATGGTCAGTGTTGACCTGCTGTCACCTGGGATTGCAACATCGATGATCCATACTTGGTTTTTGAACATAATCGTGAGGTCAGGAGCATTGTGCTCAAAGCTCTGTCTGTCTGAATTCGGAAGTCTCAGAGTAGTTGCACGTGTTCATTTTCCGTAACTTTTTCAGGCTTGTGCTCCCACCAGTTCTTTGTCGCAGGTAGATGGTATTTGTGGGAAACGTTCCAATGGATCATCTGAGCAAAGGTGTTGTGCCTCTGCTTGGAGTCCATCTGTGCGATCTTCTTGCAGCAGCTGAGGATGGGATGTATCATTTTGTCTGCTTCCTTGGGATCTGTCATCACCCTTTCAATTCTGGCTTTGATGGCCTTGGTTCTAATGGCTTGTTCTTGGGCTGCAAGAATCAGGCCCTCCGTCCATTTGTGAGCCACATCCATGTTTTTTCTTTGTCAATTTCGCTCTCAATTTTTCCAAGGAACTGTCCATGGAGCGCCTTCATTGGCTAGTTTTCTCTTCTCAGACAAAGCTCTGCCAACATAGAAGCCTTTGGCACGTTGCTTTTGCAGCTGAAAGAGAGATGAAAGGAGGAAGACGGAAGAGCTGCAAAGGTCTCAATGAGTGACTGCATGGGGAACATGCCTTCGGTGGCATCAAGAGCGCTCCAGGTCTTAGTCTAGAAGATGACACCTTGCTCCAACCTATAAGCCATAGTAGCTTTCAGAGTTCTAGTGTTGTGCAGTGAAGATACTGCATGGCTCCGAATCCACAGAATGTATCTCAAAGTTTCACTTACCAACTTTCAACAAAATACATAATCTCTAAGCATTTTCTAGGTTGTCCAACACAAGTCTAGGGTGCGCGACAGACCAGAAGTTCTTCCTTTCAATAGGGTTCATTATCCTTCTCCTCTCCTCCTTCAGCAGTGTCTTCTTCTCCTCCTCTTCTTTCTTCTTCTACTGCCTCCTCTCCTCCTCCTTCTCCTCCTTCTGCCACCATCTTTTTCCCTCCTCCTCTTCCTCTTGTGGCCTCTCCTCCTCCTCCTTCTGCCACCTATTCTCATTCTCCTCTTCTCCTCTCCCTTCTTCTTCTGACACATCTTCTCCTCCTTCTCCTCTTTTTGCCCCTCTTCTCCACTTCCTCTTCTTCTCCTTCTGCTACCTCTCCTCCTTCTCTCCTCCTCCTCCTCCTCCTCCTCCTTCTACTTCTTCTCCTTCTCCTGCCACTGCCTCTTTTTTTCCTCCTTCCGCTTCTTTTGCTTTTCCATCTCCTCCTCTGTCCGATCTATTATTCTTGAAGGAGGTTATAGACAGTTGAGAAACCCATTTTCAACTTGGGAACCGTCTGAATTGAAATGAATAATATTTCAGTTCAACCCCTGCTAGGACAGCAGCATATCTCAGGGTTTTGTCTGTCTGATTTTGTCAGAAATTTGGAAAGCGATACACCACTGAGCGTGTTCTGCAAAGCACTCTCGGTGATGAAGTGAATCAAGGGCAAGACGACGAGGAGGTAAGTCGAGGGCTGGCTTCCCACTCACGTTTCCATTTTGCAAGTCTGCGCAGCCCTAAGACCTGAATAATCACCATACAGAACCAAATTGCAGGCTCTTGCAACTCCTGACCCAACATGTTTTTTTTACATCACTAACTAGCCCTCAAAATCCTGAAAATTGCAGTTACTGTCAGAGATCACTTTAGGTTATGTCCATCACAAGGCATCGACGTAATTACTCTCTTCAGGGGCTAATTGCTATTAAATTATCGAGTGACACTTACGAGATGGATGGGAGGAGGCTGGAGGCTTTCGGAGATGTTCATATAACCACATCTCTGCTGCTACATCCAAACCCAGCTCAAGCCACTTCCTTTTTCCGAGGCTTTCTATGCAGCCACAGCCCAGAAAAGAGCCAGTGGCTTTTGCATTAAGCCTCGGAAGAAAAGGTGGTGGATAGAGAGACAACCACAAAGCGACATATTGGTTTCAGCCAATTATGCTTTGGGGTGCAGCAATGCACCTTAGTCCTGGCACACCTGGAAATCTCCACCCTCTCACTCCTTGCAAAACATGGCCAGAAATTATGGGGAAACTTGACTTTTGTGCCGAATATTTCCACATTGTGAAGCATGGGGGGATTTTAATAAAAGGAGGACATGGAAAGAGCCTCTTCGAAGACTGAGTAATGACAGTCGGGCGTCCCCCGGGCAACGTTTCTCGTAAACAGCTAATCTTTCCAAATCCAAAGCATTGCTTTGAAACATTGGGATTTTCAGAAAAGCACTGCAGATGCCATTTTTCACAACCCTGATCTCCAGTTCTTTGGAAATCCTTCAGTTGGTAGTTCTGGACGAACACAGAGGGTGATTTTCCCCAATGCTTCCTCTTCATCTTGGAAAGAAGTAACAAGTGGAGTGCCGCAGGGTTCTGTCCTGGGCCCGGTCCTGTTCAACATCTTTACTAATGACTTAGATGAAGGGCTAGAAGGCAGGATCATCAAGTTTGCAGACGACACCAAATTGGGAGGGAGCCAATACTCCAGAGGACAGGAGCAGGATTCAAAACGATCTTGACAGATTAGAGAGATGGGCCAAAACTAACAAAATGAAGTTCAACAGTGACAAATGCAAGATACTCCACTTTGGCAGGAAAAACAAAATGCAAAGATACAGAATGGGGGACGATGCCTGGCTCGAGAGCAGTATGTGTGAAAAAGATCTTGGAGTCCTCGTGGACAACAAGTTAAACATGAGCCAACAATGTGATGTGGCGGCAAAAAAAGCCAATGGGATTTTGGCCTGCATCAAGAGGAGCATAGTGTCTAGATCTAGGGAAGTCATGCTCCCCATGCTCTATTCTGCTTTGGTTAGACCACACCTGGAATATTGTGTCCAATTCTGGGCACCACAATTCAAGAGAGATATTGACAAGCTGGAATGTGTCCAGAGGAGGGCGACTAAAATGATCAAGGGTCTGGAGAACAAAACCTATGAGGAGCGGCTTAAGGAGCTGGGCATGTTTAGCCTGAAGAAGAGAAGGCTGAGAGGAGATATGTATAAATATGTGAGAGGAAGCCACAGGGAGGAGGGAGCAAGCTTGTTTTCTGCTTCCTTGGAGACTAGGACGCGGAACAATGGCTTCAAACTACAAGAAAGAAGATTCCATCTGAACATGAGGAAGAAATTCCTGACTGTGAGAGCCGTTCAGCAGTGGAACTCTCTGCCCGGAGTGTGGTGGAGGCTCCTTCTTGGAAGCTTTTAAGCAGAGGCTGGATGGCCATCTGTCAGGGGTGATTTGAATGCAATATTCCTGCTTCTTGGCAGAATGGGGTTGGACTGGATGGCCCAGGAGGTCTCTTCCAACTCTTTGATTCTAGGATTCTATGATTCTCAGTTCAAGGAGTGATGCTGGTGGGATGTTATCAGGCATAGTTATGGTGACCGTCATCTAGGTTACGTTGACACAGCATGATCTTGGGCTCTATTTTGCATCTATGTTCTCTTCTCATTTCAAGACACTCATACTTTTCCTGAAGCTTCCCCCACAGCAACTTATTGGCTTCTCTGAGATCCATCTCTAAGACGGCCTCCTCTCGCTGTGCAAAGGGGATGGAAAGTATTTGAAACACTTGGCTGGAAGACCAGGAGGCAACCTTGAGATATAACCACCCAAACACAATCTTCCTGTATCCATTCATGCCTCATTTAGTTGCAGGTCAACTAAAACTCCTCCTTCTCTGACGCTCATGGCTCTCTCTCGTTTTGCTCCCGGTTTCCTTGTGTGCAACGTCCCTGTCAAGCTCCCATCAAACCCAATTAGGACCACCTGCTGCTATTTCACTTTGGAGTTTGGCGAATCGATGCAGGTGTGCAAATTGGATGGCGGCTCTGCAAGCGGAGGTCTGCCTTGCTCACAGCATGGCTGTATGATTGTTTGCGATGGAAAAGAAAACAAAGATGATGGTAGACTCCTGATGCCATCCGAAGATCTCGCAGCCAGGAAACGTCCCTGACAAATCCAGACATTGTTTGTGACAGCCAACGCTGTGCATACGGTTTACTGTTCTTCCTGCTGCTCAATGGGAAAAGGTTGGCAGAAGATCCAGAGATAGCCGGCAGCTTTTTGAGCAGGAAATGCTGCAGTGGAGGTGATATTGCTGCTGGGAACTGCTTCAGGTGGCACGACAGTCCAAGAATGATGTGTCCGGCCCACAAGTGGGGATGAATATGAGCCCTTGTGAGAGATCTTCCACCAAAGCTCATGCTGGGTTTCTTCTGAAATGATGAATTGTCCATAGTGATGGGTTGTGCTCTCCAAGGTTCTGTAACTACTTTACCAAGAAGTCTCCTTTTTCTTCCAAGAAGAAAGTTCAGTCCAGTCAATGGATGGGACTGATGCCAATTTTCAGAAGCTGTTGGATACAAGGTCTAGTTTTGTTGTTGTTCATTCGTTCAGTTGTCTCCGACTCTTCGTGACCTCATTGACCAGCCCACGCCAGAGCTCCCTGTCAGCTGTCACCACCCCCAGCTCCCTTCAAGCCAGTCCCTTCAAGGATGCCATCCCTCCATCTTGCCCTTGGTCGGGCACTCTTCCTTTTTCCTTACATTTTTCCCAGCATCCTTCTCTTGATTTCCTGTCTTCTCACCAAGCTAGTTGTTGTTCATTCGTTCAGTTGTCTCTGACTCTTCGTGACCTCATGGACCAGCCCACGCCAGAGCTCCCTGTCGGCTGTCACCACCCCCAGCTCCTTCAAGGTCAGTCCAGTCCCTTCAAGGATGCCATCCACTCACCTTGCCCTTGGTCGGCCCCTCTTCCTTTTGCCTTCCACTTTCCCCAGCATCATTCCCTTCTCTAGGCTTTGCTGTCTCCTCATGATGTGGCCAAAGGACTTCAGCTTTGTCTCTCGTCTCCTTCCATCCAATGAGCTTTAGTCGGGCTTTATTTCCTGGAGGATGGACTGGTTGGATCTTCTCGCAGTCCAAGGCACTCTCAGAACTTTCCTCCAACACCACAGCTCAAAAGCATCTCTCTTCCTTCGCTCAGCCTTCCCGAAGGTCCAGCTCTCACATCCGTAGGTTACTACAGGGAAGACCATGGCTTGGACTATGCAATGGATCTTGGTTGTCAGTGTGATGTCTCTGCTCTTTACTATTGTATTGAGATTGGACATTGCTCTCCTCCCAAGAAGGAAGCGCCTTCTGATTTCCTGGCCACAGTCTGCATCTGCAGTCATCTTCCCACCTAGAAATACAAAGTCTGTCACGGCCTCCACATTTTCTCCCTCTATTTCTCAGTTGTCAATCATTCTTGTTGCCATGATCTTGGTTTTTTTGATGTTGAGCTGCAACCTGGCTTTTGCGCTTTCTTCTTTCACCTTGGTTAGAAGGCTCCTCCGCTCCTCCTCGCTTTTGGCCATCAGAGTGGTATCATCTGCATATCTGAGGTTGTTAATGTTTCTTACAGCAATTTTCACCCCAGCTTTGCATTCCTCAAGCCCCGCACATCCTCGCATGATGTGTTCTGCATACAAGTTAAAGAGGCTGGGTGAGAGGATGCAGCCTTGCCGGACGCCTTTCCCAATCTGGAACCAGTCTGTTGTTCCATGGTCAGTTCTGACAAGGTCTAGTTAGCTTAGCTGAAAATCGAGAAGGATTTGCAGCCCAGCATCTGGAAGCCAAGTCATCCCCATTCTGAGATGCTGATAGGACCACTTTTCAGTGGGGAAGGTACCCAAATATTATTCACACTCTGTAGCAACCATCACAGGACCTTCTTGGTAATGTTTCCTCTAGGAAGTTTGCTTCTGCTTTCCTCCAAGGCTGGGAGAATATGACTTACCCAATATCAATCCATGGGTTTTCATGGCAGAGTGGGATGTGAAGCCTGGTCTCCTGACATCTCTGACCAACACTCAAGTCATTAACTGGCTCATTTGTCTATCAGTTGGGTATTATGTGCCATCAAGCCACCTTGAATATTCAGCAACTCTACCATTGTGTTTTTAGGGTCAGTTCTTTCTTTCAGAGGAGGTTGCCAACACCGACTTCTTCTGATGTGGAAGGAGTAGGACTTGCCATTGCTCATAATGAGTTTCCACAGCTGAGCAGGGATTTGAACCTGGTTTGAGTCAAACCATAGCATCACGCCGACTCTCCGCAAAGGTGGGAATGTCCAGAATTGTCCCAACTCTTTCCACGCAAGGTGTCGATTGGCTCCTAGGAACTCCTAGGAAACACTTCTTGTACCTTTTGGAAGAAGCATATGAGCCACGAGCAGAAACAACGCTGTCTCTGGGAGGAATGTGAAAAGCCAGGGCTGGGAGACCCTCCGAGGGGATTGGGAAGAAAATATACGAGAGGAACGAAAGCCGGCCAACTCCCAGATGCCAGGCACATCAGTTGGTGGACCAGAGAGTGCCTCTTTGCTAAACGATGCCATAAAATACAGCAGATGACTTATTAGTGCAGGAAGCCAGTGGATGCGGGTGTTAACAGGGAAATTACGAGGAGGCGCTCTCAAATTCCCAGCCTCGTCTCTTTGATTTACAGCGGCGCTTGTTTGAGCAAATATATGGGCCTTGAAAGGCTGGGCCTCTCCGTTTCCTTGCAAATTGGGAGCCAGCCATTTGCCTTACCATTTAGACTAATGAGAATGCCAATTTCCCTGTAATTTCTAGATGGAAAATAAAAAATATCTGACTACATCAAGGATCCACATGAAATAACCATTGGCTGTCCAACAACACCTGCCAATGGCGGCCCATTGAACACAGGCACATTTAAATAAAGACCACAGGACTCATATTCATTATCATTGTTCTGATGTTTATTTACTCCCAGAAAGGAATCATCCCTAGGAACCGCTAAGTGTTCCAATGCAACACTATGGCAAACCGGGACTGAAAGGGATGCAATTTCATGGCACAGTTTCAGGTAACTATGTTCTGGCAAAAGACAGATCCTTTGCAGACACAAGGGTCTGTCAGGATATCTAGATCTATAGGTAAAGGTAGTCCCCTGACATTAAGTCCAGTCATGTGTGACTCTGGGGTGTGGTGCTCATCTCCATTTCTAAGCCAAAGAGCCAGCGTTGTCCGTAGACGCCTCCAAGGTCCATGACTGCATGGAGCGCCGTTACCTTCCTGCCAGAGCGGTACCTATTGATCTACTCACATTTGCATGTTTTCGAACTGCTAGGTTGGCAGAAACTAGGGCTGACAGCGGAAGCTCACGCCGCTCCCTGGAATCGAACCTGCGACCTTTCGATCAACAAGCTCAGCAGCTCAGTGCTTTAACCCACTGCGCCACCGGGGGCTCCTTAGATCTAGATCTATACACATATGTATATGTGTATGTATATGTAAATGTGTATGTGACTAGGATGTCCACTTATGCAGACAGGCTCCTGCCCTCACAAATAGTTATGGCTCCCACTACGCAAGAAACACTGATGGCCCTCCCTCCAAAGACACGGCAGGTTATAGCAAGTCCCATGAACATGTCCAAGAGCCCGGCCAATGTCCTCCACCAACACCACACTGCCCACTGCTTCTTCCATAACATTTTGGGAGGAGGATGGACCATGTTCAATGGGACTTGCAGTACCTTCACTCACTTCCTGGAACCACTGCAACCCCCACCAATTACAGACCTGGACCAAACTTGGCACACAGAACCCCCCCATGACCCACTTTACATCCTGATGCAGTTTGGGAGAGGATTGACAAAGGATGATGGGATTTGCAGTACTTTCGCTCACTTCCAGAGACCACTGCGACCCTCACCAATTATGGATCTGGACCAAACTTGGCACACAGCCCCCCCCCCCTCGTCCCCATGGCCAACAGAACATAATGGAGAGGTTTGGGGAACTGACCCATCTGTGTGTTAGTCATAGTTCACCCTGAATCCAGAGAGCATTCTGAAACCCAGCAATGACAAAACTTGGCACACAGACCCAACACGGCCAACTGTGCATACAGTGAGGTTTGGTGGTGACTGATTTTACATATGGGAGTTGTAGTTCACTTGCACCCATTGAACCCAGGCGACTTTGGATCTAAACTAAACTTGGAGCACAGACAAACAATGCCTTTTTCAAATAACCCGGGCATCGCCACATCCCCAAGCTAGTATATAATACATAAAAGTGAAAATATTTATGCACCTATATACCTATGTATGTATCTATGTATGCATTACAGAATCCCTAACCCAGGCATTGTCAGCGAGTACAAAACAAAACTCGGCTACCTTCAGCTGCCCTTTTGAAGAAGACCTTGCAGCTCCCGCAAGTGAGGGCTCCGTAGTGGCACCCCGAAGCTTCGTCCCCGCAGATCAAGCACGTCTTCTGGGGAGGGAAGTAGTAGTCGATGGGCAGGACGTGGTCCCTTGCAGACTCCAACCTTCATAAGCAAGAGAGAGAGAAAGACTGTGAGATATGCCAATGCACGAAACACACATATATATTCAGCAGAGTTTCAAAGGTGTTTTTTTTAGCTTCCCAAAATACATCTACTCTCCCTTAAAACATATTTGCCTTTGAATCGTGCTCTCAATCCCCTCCCACACAAGAATAAGGAGACTGCTATAAAAGTAACATAGTGGTTTACTCATAAACTTAATGTATTCAGCATACAGGTACTTTGCATATCAATCCAGTTACAGATAGGATTTGATGTAGATTTTTTCTTAGAATCAATAGTCCATAGTCCGAAGTATCTTTCTATTCTGAAAGGCTAATAGAGTCTTTGTCTAGTCTGAAAGTTCAATGGAGTCTCTAAGGATACTGTTCCTTCTGAAATCTGAAGCATATTGATCCTAAAATGGAGTCTGAGTCCTGAAAAAGCCCAGACCTGTTCACATGATCTGCAGCCCCTCCCACATCAAAGAGTTAAGGTAAAATTGCATACCAACACACACATATACTAATAGATATTAGACATACAGTCTAATAGTCTTTGTCTAGTCTGAAAGTCCAATGGAGTCTCTAAGCATACTGATCCTTAAATGGAGTCTGAGTCCTGAAGAAGCCCAGACCTAATCACATGGTCTGCAGCCCCTCTCACATCAAAGAGTTAAGGTAAAATTGCATACCAACACACACATATACTAATATATATTAGACATACAATTGAATAGAGTCTTTGTCTAGTCTGAAAGTTCAGTGGAGTCTCTAAGGATACTGTTCCTTCTGAAATCTGAAGCATATTGATCCTAAAATGGAGCCTGAGTCCTGAACAAGCCCAGGACTGATCACATGGTCTGCAGCCCCTCCCACATCAAAGAGTTAAGTAAAATAGCACACCAACACACACATATACTAATAGATATGAGACATACAATCGAATAGAGTCTTTGTCTAGTCTGAAAGTCCAATGGAGTCTCTAAGCATACTGATCCTTAAATGGAGTCTGAGTCCTGAAGAAGCCCAGACCTGATCACATGGTCTGCAGCCCCTCTCACATCAAAGAGTTAAGGAAAAATTGCATACTAAGTTCCAACACACACATATACTAATAGATATTAGACATACAATCGAATAGAGTCTTTGTCTAGTCTGAAAGTTCAATGGAGTCTCTAAGCATACTGTTCCTACTGAAGTCTGAAGCATACTGCTCCTAAAATGGAGCCTGAGTCCTGAACAAGCCCAGGACTAATTACATGGTCTGCAGCCCCTCCCACATCAAAGAGTTAAGGAAAAATTGCACACCAACACACACATATACTAATAGATATGAGACATACAATCGAATAGAGTCTTTGTCTAGTCTGAAAGTCCAATGGAGTCTCTAAGCATACTGTTCCTACTGAAGTCTGAGTCCTGAACAAGCCCAGAACTGATCACATGGTCTGCAGCCCCTCCCACATAAAAGAGTTAAGGAAAAATTGCACACCAACACACACATATACTAATAGATATTAGACATACAGTCTAATAGAGACTTTGTCTAGTCTGAAAGTTCAATGGAGTCTCTAAGCATACTGTTCCTACTGAAGTCTGAAGCATACTGTTCCTAAAATGGAGTCTGAGTCCTGAACAAGCCCAGACCTGATCATATGTTCTGCAGCCCCTCCCACATCAAAGAGTTAAGGAAAAACTGAAAACTAACACACACATAAACAATACAATCTAAATTATATACATAACAAATAATTAGTAGAGGATTGAAGAAGGTTGCTGTTTCCAACAGGATGACGTATAGTCTTAATGCCAAATATTGTTCATTTTCTGACGGTAAGAATACAGATTTCACCCAGTTCTCAGGAGAGTAGCAAGTATACAAAACAACACAGGGTATATTTTCAAAGAAAGGCAGACAAATATCTGCTATAACTTGGCCATTTTTGTCAACTAAATGACTTTAGCTTCCTTTAGAACAGTGTTTCTCAACCTTCCTAATGCCGTGATCCCTGAATACAGTTCCTCATGTTGTGGTGACCCCCAACCATAACATTATTTTCATTACTACTTCATAACTGCAATTTTACTTCTGCTATGAACCGTCATGTAAATATCTGATATGAAGGATGTATTTTCATTCGCTGGACAAAATTTGGCACAAATATCCAATACGCCCAAATTTGAACACTGGTGGGGTTGGGGAGGATTGATTTTGCCATTTTGGAGTTGTAGTTACTAGGATCAAAGAGCATTCTGAACTCCACCAATGGTGGAATTGAACCAACTTGACTCACAAAACTCCCATGACAAGCAGAAAATACTGGAAGGGTTTGGTGGGCATTGACCTTGAGTTGTGGAGTTGTAGTTCATCTACATTCAGAGAGCACTGTGGACTCAAACAATGATGGATCTGGACCAAACTTGCCATGGATACTCAATATGCCCAAATGCAGAGTTTGGGGGAAATAGACCTTGACATTTGGAAGTTGTAGTTGCTGGGATTTATAGTTCACCTACAACCAAAGAGCATTCTGAACCCCACCAACGATAGAATTGGGCCAAACTTCCCACACAGAACTCCCATGACCAACAGAAGATACTGTATTTTCTGATGGTCTTTGGTGACCCCTCTGATACCCCCTTGTGACCCCCCCAGGGGTCCCAACCCCCAGGTTGAGAAACACTACATTAGAAGCTAGCATCTAGTTCACCATCCCAAATTTACAACACAATCTGCCTTCGGGGTCTGTCTGTTTTCTACAGGCTTTACATGGCTTGCGATATAGACTTAAATCAACAAAGAGTTGGGGTCCTTGAAAATGTTGTGTTTCTCAAGATGGAGGGAGGTTCCCTCTAAGCCATCATCATCATCATCATCATCATCATCATCACAATAAATGGGTCAATGCTGCACTGACGTCCAACATGTTGGCTATTAGATTCTCCATCAGTGTGATGAATGGATAGCAAATCTGGTTCGGTTCCACCTTGAAAATCCCACAAAATGAGAAAGGCAGATTTCTCCAAAGTCAGAGCTCAGTTGTCATATGACCCAGTTTTTGCCGCTCCCGAAGTAGTTTTCCAGAAGGTCTGGGATGGGCGCCCGTTCGCACAGGATTGTGTTTTCTTAACAGACGGATAAAGATGTATGTGGAAGGTGAAGGATGGAAGTGAAGACAGCTCATAACTCAACCGTCGTATTTCAAGGCGGATTCTGGAAGTGATGGCATATCTATACACATCATAAACGTGGAAATATGTATGGGTGTGTGTGGCTGGGGTGTCCACTTACACAGACAAGCTGCCACTTCCACAAATAGCTATAGTCCCCACTACTCAGGAGGCACCAATGGCCCTCCCTCCAATGCCACTGAAGGTTATAGTGAGCGCCGTAAACATGTCCAAGAGCCATGCCTATGTCCTCCACAAATGCCCTACTGCCCACCACCCAAGGGAAGGCTTTCATACGGGGACCATTTCATCCCAGATTTTATGTGTTTCCTCCCCCAAAGCAGGTCTGGTGGGAATCAATGAGCCGTCCTCCCTGCTTAGTCATGCACCATCTACGCCGGAGCGGAAGCCCCGGTTTTACGGAGCGTGCACAAGGAAATAATACCAGTCGCGATTAGGTTTTAATGGACAAATACCATAAAACCACTGCTCCAAAAGCTGTTGCCATTTGAAGCTCCTTCCACCATCCCAGGGATTGCAAAACCCCAGCTAAAATCTGTACAGGAAGTTCTCCAGGTTACGAGCAAGAGAGGTTCTTATGTTGAATTAGTATGCAAGTCGGAGCAATGACATTTTTCAAGTATAACTCCGTGTGTGTGTGTGTGTGTGTGTGTGTGTGTGTGTGTGTGTGTGTTGGGAAGACCAGCTGTGCTGGTACGGCTTCCTCTCACATATTTATACATGGCTATCATGTCTTCCAATCAAGGTGAAAGAAGAAAGCGCAAAAGCCGGGTTGCAGCTCAACATCAAAGAAACCAAGATTATGGCAACAAGAATGATTGACAACTGGGAAATAGAGGGAGAAACCGTGGAGGCCGTGACAGACTTTGTATTTCTAGGTGCAAAGATGAGTGCAGACGCAGACTGTGGCCAGGACATCAGGAGATGCTTCCTTCTTTGGAGGAGAGCAAGGACCCATATCGATAAAATAGTGAAGAGACATCAGACTGGCAACCAAGATCCATTGCCTAGTCAAAGCCATGGTCTTCCCTGTAGTCACCTACGGATGTGAGAGCTGGACCTTAGGGAAGGCTGAGCGAAGGAAGAGAGATGCTTTTGAGCTGTGGTGTTGGAGGAAAGTGCTGAGAGTGCCTTGGACTGCGAGAAGATCCAACCAGTCCATCCTCCAGGAAATAAAGCCCGACTGCTCATTGGAGGGAAGGAGACTAGAGGGAAAGTGGAAGTCCTTTGGCCACATCAGGAGGAGACAGCAAAGCCTGGAGAAGACAATGATGCTGGGGAAAGTGGAAGGCAAAAGGAAGAGGGACTGACCAAGGGCAAGAGGGATGGATGGCATCCTTGAAGTGACTGGACTGACCTTGAAGGAGCTGGGGGTGGTGACGGCCGACAGGGAGCTCTGGCATGGGCTGGTCCATGAGGTCACGAAGAGTCGGAGACGACTGAACGAATGAACAACAACATCATGTCTCCTCTCAGCCTTCTCTTCTTCAGGCTAAACATGCCCAGCTCCTTAAGCCACTCCTCATAGGGCTTGTTCTCCAGACCCTTAATCATTTTAGCCGCCCTCCTCTGGACACAGTATTCCAGCTTGTCAATATCTCTCTTCAATTGTAGTGCCCAGAATTGCGCACAGTATTCCAGGTGTGGTCTAACCAAGACAGAATAGAGCATGGGGAGTATGACTTCCCTAGATCTAAGCACTATGCTCCTATTGATGCAGGGCAAAATCCCATTGGCTTATTTGCCACCACATCACATTGTTGGCACATGTTTAACTTGTTGTCCACAAGGACCCCAAGATCTTTTTCGCACGTACTGCTCTCGAGCCAGGCATCACCCCCCATTCTGTTCCAGAGTAGGCAAACCAGACAATCTCTACATCAACACTGTGAAAGAAACCACAAGAAATACTGTTGTTTACCCAGAAGCGTAAAGAAATTACATATACTAGAAACCAACACTTCCCCATTACTTTATTTTCCAGATTACCAGACTGAGCCACAGCAATGCATGGCAGGGGACGGCTAGTTCTTAATAAGGATTCAATTGTTAAGTCGGATGTTTGCAATTTGGGGAGGCTGGTAGTTTTCTTCAATGCATTGTTGCATTCCTGGCGGAGTCTTGCATATCATCAGCTTTGGGTAAAGGAAAGGAAGGGAAAGGAAAGGACGGAAGGCGGTTTCTATCAACAGCGTTCTTGGTATCAACTTCGGCAGCCCGGCCCAACCAAGCATTGCAATTCCAAAAATGCAAGCCAAGTGTCAGGGCTAAAGCTCGGCAACCCAGGAAAGCAAGCGCGATAAGGCCAAGCGAGGCAGACACAACTTGTGCAGGGCTGACGCGGGCCAAGAGATTCCTCCCCGGGTTCAGGACTGGAAGGTCAAGGGCAGAAATCTCCAGCAAGAGAAAGAAAGAAAGAAAGAAAGAAAGAAAGAAAGAAAGAAAGAAAGAGCGAGGGAGAGTGCAAAATGGGGGGAGGCGAGATTGGAAGGCGAGGTTGGAGCGACACACAAGGCCGGTGCCAAAACACAGGCCTTTTCCCAGCTTCCACTTGCCAGCCAGGTAATCACCATCATCACCATCCCCGTCACCATTGCTGTGTGTCAAGAGTTCATTTGAGCAATCAGGCTGGCTTTCACTCCGCAAATGGAAGGCTTCGGGCAGCCCTGAATGAGACAAAATTTCAACCACTCCTCCTCTCCCTCCTTCTATTATTGTATTTCCCCCCCAGCTGAGCAATAATAATAAAGAGAGGAGGAGGAGGAGGAGGAAATCCTTTTCAAGCGCAGCCAAGTTACAAGGATTGGCCATTCATTGATTCTTGGAGCGTTCCGCCTCCCTGCCCAAAAGAAACCCTCCAAAAAGCAGATATTTCCCCTTGCATTCAGGAGAGACCGAAGAACTAAAAAGAGGGGCAGTGTAAGAGCAAAGAAAGTTGCTTTTTCCTTCCTGGATTGGGATATTGCTGGTTAGAGCAGTGGTTCTCAACCTGGGGTCCCCAGATGCTTTTGGCCTACAACCAGAAATCCCAGCCAGTTTACCAGTTGTTAGGATTTCTGGGAGTTGAAGGCCAAAAACATCTGGGGACCCCAGGTTGAGAACCACTGGGTTAGAGGATCATGGCATAAGGATGTTATACTCAAGCCACCTTATGATGACCCCATGGAGTACGTAGGGGTTTCTCTTCACTTAGAAAGGAATGCCGTGGTTACTCAACGTCAACATGGATTCCTCCAAAACAAGTCATGCCAGACTCATCTTATCACTTTTTTTGATAGAGTTCCAAGCTTGGTAGATGCAGAGAAGGATGATGGAGCAGATCTTAATTCCAGGAAGGCCTTCCATTGACAAGGTTCCCCATGACCTTCTTGCAAACAAACTAGTCCAATGTGAGCCAGGTAAGGCTACTAGTTGGTGGATCTGCAATTGGTTAAGCGACCAAACCCAAAGGATGCTTTTCCCCAATGGTTCCTTTGCTCTTCTTCATCCTGGAAAGAACTACAAAAAAGGAGATTCCATCTGAGCATTAGGAAGAACTTCTTGCCTGTGAGAGCTGTTCAGCAGTGGAACTCTCTGCCCTGGAGTGTAGTGGAGGCTCCGTCTTTGGAGGCTGGGTGACCATCATTTGGCCATTCTGCTTCTTGGAAGAATGGGGTTGGACTGGATGGCCCACAAGGTCTCTTCCAACTCTATGATTCTATGGTTCTATAACTGACTATTTGGGTGCCATGAAGGGGGTTTGGTCCTGGGCCCAATTCTGATCAACGTCTTTATTAATGACTTGGATGGTGGTTTTGAGGGCAGTCTGATCAAGTCTGCAAAGGGGACCAAATGAGGAGAGATTGCTAATGCTCCAGAGGATAGGATGCAAAATGACTCCAACAGATAAGAGATCTGGTTGGCCAAAACTAACAAAAGGAATTTGAACTAGGACAAATGTAAGATACAACATTTAGGCAGAAAAACTGAAATGCAAAGATGCAGGATGAGTAACACCTGTCTCGACAATAGTCCAAGTGAAAAAGATCTTGGAGTCTTCACAGGGAACAAGCTGAACAAGAGACTACAGTGTGATGCAGCAGCTCAAAAAGCCAATGGGATTTTGGGCTTCATCCAAAGCAGTCCAGTGTCCAAATCCAAGGAAGGAGTCCTGGTGCCTCTCTCTTCTGCTTTGGTGAGGCTGTGTCCAATTCTGGGCCCCACAGTTCAAAAGAGATATGGACTGTTAAGCTGGAGGGTGTCCAGAGTAAGAGGGCAACTAAAAGGATCCAAGGTCTGGAGATCATAGAATCATAGAATCATACAATTGGAAGAGGCCAAAACTAACAAAATGAAGTTCAATGCAAGATATATCAAGATGCAAGATACTCCACTTATGACAAATGCAAATGCAAGATACTCCACTTAGGCAGGAAAAACAAAATGCAAAGAGACAGAATGGGGGACAATGAGGCCTGGCTCGAGAGCAGGACATGTGAAAAAGACCTTGGAGTCCTCGTGGACAACAAGTTAAACATGAGCCAGGAATGTGACGTGGTGGCAAAAAAAGCCAATGGGATGTTGGCCTGCATCAAGAGGAGCATAGTGCCTAGGTCCAGGGAAGTCATGCTCCCCATGCTCTATTCTGCCTTGGTTAGACCACACCTGGAATATTGTGTCCAATTCTGGGCACCACAATTCAAGAGAGATATTGACAAGCTGGAATGTGTCCAGAGGAGGGCGACTAAAATGATCAAGGTCTGGAGAACAAGCCCTATGAGGAGCGGCTTAAGGAGCTGGGCATGTTTAGCCTGAAGAAGAGAAGGATGATAGGAGATATGATAGCCATGTATAAATATGTGAGAGGAAGCCACAGGGAGGAGGAGGGAGCAAGCTTGTTTACTGCTTCCTTGGAGACTAGGAGGCAATGGAACAATGGCTTCAAACTACAAGAGAGGAGATTCCATCTGAACATGAGGAAGAACTTCCTGACTGTGAGAGCCGTTCAGCAGTGGAACTCTCTGCCCCGGAGTGTGGTGGAGGCTCCTTCTTTGGAAGCTCTTAAACAGAGGCTGGATGGCCATCTGTCAGGGGTGCTTTGAATGCAATATTCCTGCTTCTTGGCAGAATGGGGTTGGACTGGATGGCCATGAGGTCTCTTCCAACTCTTTGATTCTAGGATTCTAAGACTACTTCAAAAAAGCAAAAAGAGTACATTAAATAAAACTAAAGGCTTCCATAAATTGCAAGTAACTCCAGAATGCAGTTAAGTGAAATGGATCAAACCTCAGCTGCCCTGATCCACATGATCTGCTTTGAACTAGTTTATAGGAGTCTACACTGCCTGATAATCCAGTTCAAAGAGAATAATCTGGATTTTTAATTGCAGTGCAGAGGGGGCCTTTTGCTCTCTCTCTGTTCTCTTTCTTTCTGCCCCCTTCTATACTACCGTATAATCCAGATTATCAAAGCAGATCATCCAGATGATCTGCTTTGAACTAGTATATAGGAGTCTACACTGCCCGATAATCCAATTCAAAGAGAATAATCTGGATAATCTGAAATGGCAGGGTAGATAGACCTTCCTTCCTTCCTTCCTTCCTTCCTTCCTTCCTTCCTTCCTTCCTTCCTTCCTTCCTTCCTTCCTTCCTTCCTTCCTTCCTTCCTGTCTCTCTCTCTCTCTCTCTCTCTCTTTCTCTCTCTCTCTCTCTCTTTCTTTCTCTCTCTCTCTCTCTCTCTCTCTGCTTCTTTCTTGGGTCCCTGTTTTCCCAAATCGCCTGGTGCCAAGTCAGCAAACATGCCACTTTTTTGATACTCTTTCCTGAAGCAGCCTTGAGCATGTTTCCAAGATGATCCTTCCTTGCTGATGCTGAAAAGGCCGGAAGCCAAGAGGAAAGAGGGCCAAGGCGCGGGCTTCCCTGAGAAAGAGCGCAAGGACCAAGGGAGGCTTCCACCAGGCGCACGCGGGGGGGGGGGGGGGGGGGGGGGGGGGGGGGCGGATAAATCCTCATATCGTGTCAGCTATTCCAGTTGTTTCTCTGCAATCCTGCTGTCACCGGGATTGCGACATCAACGATCCATACTTTGTTTTTTAACAAGATTGTGAGTTAGGAGTATTATGCTCCAAAACTCTGTCTGTCTGAATCCGGAAGTTCCAGAGGAGTTTGGCGTGTTCATTCTCTGTAACTCTTTCCGGCTTGTGATCCCACCCGTTCTTTGTCGCAGGCTGATTGTGTTTGTGGCACGAGTTCCAATGAATCATCTGAGCAATGGTGTTGTGCCTCTGCTTGGAGTCTGTCTGCATGATCTTCTTGCAGCAGCTGAGGATGCGATCTCTGGTTTCATCTGCTTCCTTGCAGAGTCTACACTTGGGATCTGTCGTTGACTTTTCAATTCCAGCTTTGATGGCCTTGGTTCGAATGGCTTTTTCTTGGGCTGCCAAAATCAGGCCCTCCGTCTTCTTTTTCAGAATTCCATTTGTGATCCACAGCCATGTTTTTTCCTTGTCCATTATGCTCTCCATTTTTCCTAGGAACTGTCCATGGAGAGCCTTCTTTGGCCAGTTTTCTCTTCTGCTCTGAATTGTGTTTTTACTGTAGTCCCTCTTTGTCTTTTGCACTTGAAAGCAGTTTACCACTATGGACTTCCCTCAATTTATTTACTAGCCATCCCCTGCCACGCATTGCTGTGGCCCACTCTGGTGGTCATGGGGGTTCTGTGTGGGAGGTTTGGCCCAATTCTATCATTGGTGGGGTTCAGAATGCTCTGTGATGGTAGGTGAATCCCAACTACAACTCCCAAGTGTCAAGATTCTATTTTCCCCAAACTCCACCAGTGTTCACATTTGGGCATATTGAGTATGCATGTAGAGTTTGGTGCAGATCCATCATTGTTTGTGTACACAGTGCTCTCTGGATGTAGGTGAACTACAACTCCCAAACTCAACATCAATGTCCATCAAACCGTTCTAGTGTTTTCTGTTCGTCATGGGAGTCCTTTGTGCCAAATTTGATTCAATTACATCCTTGGTGGAGTTCAGAATGCTCTTTGATTGTAGGTGAACTATAAATCCCAGCAACTGCAACTCCCAAGTGTCAAGATTCTATTTTCCCCAAACTCCACCAGTGTTCACATTTGGGCATATTGAGTATGCGTTTAGAGTTTGGTGCGGATCCATCATTGTTTGTGTCCACAGTGCTCTCTGGATGTAGGTGAACTACAACTCCGAAACTCAACATCAATGCCCATCAAACCCTTCTAGAGTTTTCTGTTGGTCATGGGAGTCCTTTGTGCCAAATTTGATTCAATTCCATCACTGTTTGAGTTCAGAATGCTCTTTGATTGTAGGTGAACTATAAATCCCAGCAACTACAACTCCCAAATGACAAAATCATTTTTTTAATGAAGGACATAGATTGGGTTGTTAGGTGTCTTGTGTCCAAATTTGGTGCCGATTCGTCCAGTGGTTTTTGAGTTCTGTGAATCCCACAAACGAACATTACATTTTTATTTATATAGATTATTTATGATGATGATGATGATGATTATTTTCTACATTAATGCAGAAAATAATGAAATGGAAATAAACAAAGAATGGGACCAAACCAGAAACTTGCTCACACAACAACACCAACGCAGTGTCCATTCTCTTGCAGCTTCAAAGAGCAAGCCACGGAAGCCTTTCCATGCAATTCGTTTCCAAATACTTGACCCTGTTTTTCTGGGTAAACTGCCAAAATGAGGAGGAACGGAGGGACGAAGGAAGGTGAAGACCTTGGTCACCGGCAAGCTCTCCGAGAGGCTTCTCCGGTTTCCAAGGAAACGCCCGGTCCTCTCTAATCTGCTTCTAATGCCATTCAACTTCAGCTGCGGCCCCTTGGTCCTCTAGGCCGCTTTGCCTTCCTGGCCGAAGAAAGACCCCGAGGCATCACCCGCAGCTGCCCTTTGCATGCCTTGCAGAAGGCGCTTGCAAATGATCGCAGGAACAAGGTGTGATTCTATTTCGCTCACTGCAGAAAAGGATGCTATTGTTGAGAGAACGTCCTGGCTCTCCTCCTATTAAACCATTGTTGTTGTTCATTTGTTCAGTCGTCTCCGACTCTTCGTGACCTCATGGACCAGCCCACGCCAGAGCTGACTGGTTGGATCTTCTCGCAGTCCAAGGCACTCTCAGAACTTTCCTCCAACACCACAGTTCAAAAGCATCTATCTTCCTTCGCTCAGCCTTCCCTAAGGTCCAGCTCCCACATCCGTAGGTTACTACGTAGGTTTTTTCCATATTTTTTTTTTTTTGTTTTGTTACTGCGCAAACAAGAAAAAAAAGAACAAGAAAAAAAAAAAAAAAAAAGAATATTTACTTTGTGGGAGGCAAGTAAAGCCGTCATGCGCGGCTTTTTTATACAACAAAAAGCAAGAAAAAAGAAGGAAAAAATACAAAAACAGAAGGAAATAATAGATAAAATAGAG
Source organism: Anolis sagrei ordinatus (assembly GCF_025583915.1). Taxonomy (NCBI): domain Eukaryota; kingdom Metazoa; phylum Chordata; class Lepidosauria; order Squamata; family Anolidae; genus Anolis; species Anolis sagrei. Next base: position 1,613,621 of record NW_026844478.1, on the reverse strand, counting down.
ACGGAAGAAAAGAAGCTGAAAAAGAATCCAAAAAATAAGAAAACACTAGAAAACATTATAAAATTGAAGAAAGAGAAAGAATATTTAGAGCTAGAGGAGAAAGCAAAAAATCTGAGATATATAAAAGCTGACTATTTCCAAAACGCCAACAAGCCAGGGATCTGGCTTGCAAGAAGATTAAGAAAGAAGAGAGAATCGAGAATTATAACAAGAATAAGAACAAAAGAAAAGATAATAACTGAAGAAGGAGAAATAAGAAAGCATTTTGAAGACTATTATAAGATGTTATACCAAGATGAACAAATAAAAAATGAAAAGATCACGAATTACTTAGCTAAGAGAAAAATTCAAAAGATTTCAGAAAAAGAAAAGAAAAAAAAAAAAAAAAAAAAATAAAAAAAAATAAAAAAAAAGAAAAAAAAGAAACGAAAGAAAAGAAAAAAAAAAAAAAAAAAAGAAAAAACAAAAAGAAAAAAAATACAGAAAAAAAAAAGAAAAAAAACAAAAAGAAAAAAAAAAAAAAAAAAACAACAAAAAAAAAAAAAAAAGAAAAAAAAAAAAAGAAAAAAAAAAAAAAAAGAAAAAAGAAGAAAAAAAAGAGAAAAAAAAAAAAAAAAAAAGAAAAAAAAAGAAGAAAGAAAAAAAAGAAAAAAAAAAAAAAGAAAAAAAAAGAAAAAAAGAAAGAAAAAAAGAAAGAAACAAAGACCATGGCTTGGACTAGGCAATGGATCTTGGTTGCCAGTCTGATGTCTCTACTCTTTACTATTTTATCGAGACTGGACATTGCTCTCCTCCCAAGAAGGAAGCGTCTCCTGATTTCCTGGCCACAGTCTGCATCTGCAGTAATCTTTGCACCTAGAATACAAAGTCTGTCACGGCCTCCACATTTTCTCCCTCTATTGTCCAGTTGTCAATCATTCTTGTTGCCATAATCTTGGTTTTTTTGATGTTTACCTGCAACCCAGCTTTTGCGCTTTCTTCTTTCACCTTGATTAGAAGGCTCCTCAGCTCCTCCTCGCTTTCGGCCATCAGGGTGGTGTCATCTGCATATCTGAGGTTGTTAATGTTTCTTCCAGCAATTTCCACCCCAGCCTTGCATTCCTCAAGCCCCGCACATCCTCGCATGATGTGTTCTGCATACAAGTTAAAAAGGTTGGGGGAGAGCATGCAGCCTTGCCGGATGCCTTTCCCAATCTTGAACCAGTCGGTTAAACCATTAAACCATTAGGACAGATAAATAATAGAGCCAAAGCCAGGCACAAAAGGGAAGGTGGAGACAGTCGTCTTGCTTTCTCCGACTCCAAGTTTGGGGAGAGTGACCCCAAATACAGGCAGAACCCCACATTCATTGGTTGAAGTATACATTACAGTGTATTGTCGAAGGCTTTCATGGCCGGAATCACTGAGTTGTTTCCGGACTATATGGCCATGGTCTAGAGGCATTCTCTCCTGACATTCCACCTGCATCTATGGCAAGCATCCCCAGAGGTAGTGAGGTCTGTTGGAACTAGGAAAGTGAGTTTATATATCTGTGGAATGACCAGGGTGGGGCAAAGGACTCTTGTCTGCTGGAGCTAGGTGGGAATGTTTCAACTGACCACCTTGATTAGCATTTGATGGCCTGGCAGTGCCTGGAGCAATCTCAACTCCACCAACAATGGAAAAGAACCAAACTTGGCACCCAGAACTGGATGTTGATCACAGAATTGCATTGGATTTCAAAAACGGTATTCTAGAAATATCTACATCCTCCTTCTATGGACAAATTGCTATAGAGTTGCATTAGAAAACCTAGAGAGAGATTTTAATCAAAGCCAAGAATGAACCAATCCTCGAATGTGAAAAGCTGAATGTGCACCCAGTTGCTTTGAAGCTATTCCAGAAAGGAACCCAAGTGACTCAGCCCCATGTGCCTGGGGTCCAGGTGTACTGTTGCACAATGTTACCTATGGCAGGTAAATGAATGTTGTGTTTAGACTTGAGTTACAACTTTGAGATATCTTATTATGTGCCTATATGTAAACATGGGTATTCCAAAATCAGGAAAAAGGTCCAAAATCCAAAGCACTTCGAGTCCAAGTACTCTGAGTAAGGAAGACACAACATACATACATACATACATACATACATACATATGCACACATCTACATATCTGCATGTTCAGTGAGAAGTCAAGCTTTTCGTATGCTTCTGCAAAGGTGTTTGGAGTGGTTTGTAGACCTTCTTCTGAATGAGCACAGACTACGTTGTCATCAGCATACGCGAGTTCTAGCACAGATGTTGTTGTGACCTTGATTTTGGCTTTCATTCTGCTGAGATTAAATAATTAAAGTGAAAATATCTATCTATCTATCTATCTATCTATCTATCTATCTATCTATCTATTGTTATGGTTGTATATTTTTCCAAGATGAACCCCATATCAGGGGAGCACTGTGACTCCCACCAATAATGAATCTGGACCAAACTTGGCAGTCCTCTGTATGTGGGTGAACAACAAATGTCATCATCCTTTGTCATCCCCCCCAATGTCCAACTTGACAAATTGGAAGGGTTTTGGGGGGATTGTCCTGGGATGTCGGGAGATGTAGTTCACTGACGATCAAAGAGCACTGTGTGTCCCACTAATGATGGATCTGGACCAAATGTGGCACGCAGACCCATCACGGCCAACTTTATAGTCTGGTAGGGTTTGAGGGGGGGTTGGCAAAGGATGATGGGAGTTGTAGTCCACCCACATCCAGAGAAGGACATCATAACCACTGACAATGGACGTGAACTCAACATGGCACACTTTTATATTTTCTAATGGTTCCATTCATAACATCCAAAACCAAATAATGATGGGTTGTTGTTTAGGTTTTTTCAGGCTATATGGCCATGTTCTAGAGGCATTCTCTCCTGATGTTTCGCCTGCATCTATGGCAAGCATCCTCAGAGGTTCAGTTCCTCTCAGTTTAGGTGTTCAGTTCCTCCTCCAAGATGAACTCAACCACCTCAACTGGGCTCTCCAGGCCAATGGAGACTCCACCTCAGACATCAGAAGAGCTGCAAGACCACCGAGAAGAAGCCATGAGAGTAAAGATGAAGATCCACCCAGAGGAGAAGTGTTCTTGCCAGACATCAAGGGAACCACTGACCGCAGAGGGAAGCTGATGAGGAAACACAACATACAAACTATCTCCAGACCCACCAAGAAAATCCAACAAATGCTACGTTCAGCAAAGGACAAGAGGGACCCTCTCACTTCTGCAGGAGTCTACCGTATACCATGCAGCTGTGGACAAGTCTACATAGGGACCACCAAACGCAGCAGCATTGCCCAACACACGAATCAAGGAACATGAAAGGCACTGCAGACTACTTCAACCAGAGAAGTCAGCCATAGCAGAGCACCTGATGAACCAACCTGGACACAGCATATTATTTGAGAACACAGAAATGCTGGACCACTCTCACAACCACCATGTCAGACTACACAGAGAAGCCATTGAAATCCACAAGAAGCATGTGGACAATTCAACAGAAAGGAGGAAACCATGAAAATGAACAAAATCTGGCTACCAGTATTAAAAAAACTCTAAAATTAAACAGCAAAACAACAAAAGGGAAACAATCAGGGACAGCTAATCACCTCTCAACAAAAGATTGCTCCAGGCACTGCCAGGCCATCAAATGCTAATCAAGGTAGTCAGTTGAAACATTCACACCTGGCTCCAGCAGACAAGAGTTCTTTGTCCCACCCGGGTCATTCCACAGATATATAAACCCACTTTCCTAGTTCCAACAGACCTCACTACCTCTGAGGATGCTTACCATAGATGCAGGCGAAACGTCAGGAGAAAATGCCTCTAAAACATGGCCATATAGCCCGAAAAAACCTACAACAACCCAGTGATTTTGGCCATGAAAGCCTTCGACAATACATCAAACAATGATGGCTTCTGATATTTAACCTGGATACAGCTGGGCACCTAGGTTAATGTGTGTGGGTGTGTGTATCCGCACACACACTCCATTTATGAAGGATTTGGTCCAAGGACGCCAAAGCCCTATTTCTGGCACTCATAACAATGCCACCCAATGGCGCACGGCGGGGTCCCTGGATTTGGGAAGGGGTCCCAGAAATGAAATCACGAATGGGGGTCCTTGCCAATCCCTTTGCCCACCCTCCTATTCTCCAGTTGAAAAGCCCTTTGCAAACAAAATAAATGCAAAGCACCGGGATTAAGATTTCGGGTTGCAAGAGCCCGGCGTTCTCTCCCCGCCGAGTGGGGTCCGCCCAAGGTCCATTCTGTCTCTAATCGCTTTTGTGAAATTTCGTCTCGACTTCCAACCGGGGGAACAATCCCAACTACAGATTGTACCAGATGGCTTTGTTTGGGAAGCGAAAGCGTGATGAGGTGTGGTTTAACAAATTCGTGAGCCGAGTTAATCCAGCTGCTCCAAAGGGGAAATGGCAAGGAAATTGCCCCCCCCCCCATTTGCATATTGAAAAAAGCGAGGGGAGAAAAAACACAAGGGAGAAATAAAGAAAGGCTTAATGCTGGGAATGCCCTTGCCAGA
>NW_026844478.1:1556555-1604055 GCF_025583915.1 Anolis sagrei ordinatus | reverse complement strand
ATGCTTTTGAGCTGTGGTGCTGGAGGAAAGTGCTGAGAGTGCCTTGGACTGCGAGAAGATCCAACCAGTCCATCCTCCAGGAAAGAAAGCCCGGCTGCTCATTGGAGGGAAGGAGACTAGAGGCAAAGTGGAAGTCCTTTGAATGCCACATCATGAGGAGACAGCAAAGCCTAGAGAAGGGAATGATGCTGGGGAAAGTGGAAGGCAAAAGTAAGAGGGGCCAACCAAGGGCAAGATGGATGGATAGCATCCTTGAAGTGACTGGACTGACCTTGAAGGAGCTGGGGGTGGGGACGGCCGACAGGGAGCTCTGGCGTGGGCTGGTCCATGAGGTCACGAAGAGTCAGAGACGACTGAACGAATGAACAACAACAACAATCACTGTAGAGTCCTGCCCCATATTCAACCTGGCAACTCTACGAGAGACATCCACAAACACACAATAAAAGCACACACCTGAGCCCAAGCAGCTCTGAGCAACGAGGACAAAGTCTCAAAGCCCCCCAGAATAGCCCCATAACCATACATCCCAAACCTTTTGGAGCTAGTGTTCTTGCTTTCCTTGGTAGAAATGCAAATTCTGCTAAATGGGGCAACATCAGGTCATAAGCACCCCCATAAAAAGGAAATCATAACCAGTTATATAAACAGTAGCCTGGCCTACTCTTTGGGCCATTTCAATTTCCTCCTCGGGTATGAGTAAATAATTCATTAGATTGTGCAATTTATTGATGCATTTACTGTACAATGTTGTGTAAACTACCCAATGGCTCCAGGGGGCATTGACGAAGGCTCTAAAAGGGAGGCAGGAAATATTGAAGACCCAAGAGAAGTTTTGTCCCTTGCTCAGATTTTGTCCCTTGACCTCATTCAATGAGTCTATGGCGGACAAGGACATGAAAATACTCTCCTCTAATTGACTCTTAGTAGGATTCAAAGCAGTGGCCTCCATCTCTTGTGTCCAGAAAACAAATTCTCTGGGAGATCTTACAAAGGTAGTTGCATTTATCAATTCGACCTCCTCTGGGATGGATCTCCCCTTGCAAGGGATCCCAGTTCATTCCCCAATTCAAAGCCAAGAGATATAAGGAGGTTGAAAGCATCCATCATTCTCCCTCCTGTGTGACTCATTGTGAGTATCTGTCTATTCTGTATGTGACTCTCTGAGGATCTGATCATTTGTAAGGACATGCCTGAAAGTGGATCTGCATATCCTAATTGTACATTTGTATATATTGCAACTATGAAGATTAAAGGGTCACTCCCAGAAGGTGTCATTAGGGGACTCCTGCTCGACCCCGCGGCCACTGTACTGTGGGGTCCCACAGGGCTCAGTATTGTCCCCTATGTTGTTCAACATCTACATGAAGCCGTTGGGAGAGATCATCCGGAGTTTTGGGGTGCGGTGTCACCTGTACGCAGATGATGTCCAACTCTGTCACTCCTTCCCACCTGCTACTAAGGAGGTTGTTCAAGTCCTGAACCGGTGCTTGGCCGCTGTAATGGGCTGGATGAGGGACAACAGATTGAGATTGAATCCAGACAAGACAGAGGCACTCCTGGTCAGTCGACAGGCCAAACAGGCCATAGGGTCACAGCCTGTGTTGGATGGGGTCGCACTCCCCCTGAAGACGCAGGTTCACAGCTTGGGAGTGATTCCAGACTCATCGCTGAGCCTGGAACCCCAGGTCTCAGCGGTGGCCAGAGGAGCTTTTGCACAATTAAAACTTGTGCACTAGCTGCACCCATACCTTGGGAAGTCTGACTTGGCCATGGTGGGCCACGCTCTGGTTACATCCCATATAGACTACTGCAACACTCTCTACGTGGGGTTGCCTTTGAAGACTGCCTGGAAGCTGCAATTAGTCCAACGACTACTAATGGGAGCGGGGTACAGGGAGCATACGACTCCTCGGTTGCGCCAGCTCCACTGGCTGCCAATTAGCTTCTGAGCACAATTCAAGTGCTGGTGTTGACCTATAAATCCCTAAACAATTCCAGCCCAATTTACCTGTCCAAACGGATTCTCCCCTATGAACCATCAAGGTTGTTAAGATCTTCTGGAAGGGCCTTGCTCTCGGTCCCATCACCCTCGCAGTCACGTTTGGTGGGAACGAGGGACAGGGCCTTCTCGGTGGTGGCCCCTTGGTTCTGAAACTCCCTCCCGATGGAGATTAGATCTGCCTCTTCCCCCCTGACTTTTAGAAAGCTGGTAAAATCATGGCTTTGGGATACTGCATTTGCAGAATGATGGCTGAGTCAATAACTGCTGACCTTACTGGCGGATGGCGATGAATTTGTGATTTCACTCTGATGAACTGACTTTTTGTAATTTGTATGAACTGTATTTTAATGTATTTTATATTGATGATGTATATTGTTTTATCTTATTGTATTGAATCCTCTGTTGTTAGCCGGCCTGAGTCTCTCTCCGGAGGTCGAGAAGACCGGGTTATAAAAACTCTAAATAAATAAATAATAAAGAAAGCCTTCAGATATTTTCATTGAAAACCTGAATCCATGAGTTTACTAAACGGTGTGTAGATAAGGTCAAATGCTTGCAGTAGGACTCTGCTGATAACACGTTTTTGCTGTGAAAGGACTCTGCTGTATTTTGCTTGGTTCTGAGATACTTGCTATCCAGAGCACAGCAGTTCAGGAAGGTCATGATTTGGAAACTATAAATCATTTTACGAACCCATCCTGTAACACTTCTTACTGGTGTAACTGGGACCCAGGAGGTCCCTGCCAGAACACAATATGCTCCCTGCACAATGGCTTCCTTAAACAGCCGGATCTCTGAATCTTCTGCAGCGATTCTACAGCTTGTGCTTCCCGATGCAAAATATGGGAAGCAGACCTGCATAATTTGTTGGACAGATTTTATCACCCGACGTCGTTTCCCGCTGAGCCAACTTTGACTTCTAAGCTGCAATGATCGCTTGCTTCCATTCCTGTTGGAAACCAGCAAAGTGAGTTTGGTTTTTTACTCCCCTTCCTGTTTTTGCCTTCAGGGAAAGAATGTTTGTTTTCACTGTTGTTGTTTCTTTTAACTTGTTTTACTAGTGTGAGAAATTCGTGTTGACACTTTGTATCTCTATATTGAATTAAAATTAACAACAACACTTTGACGTAGAGGACTTATCCCTGAAGGGAGGAGGAGAGCTTCATCCCTCAACGACAGTCAGGGTCTCCCATATCTGCTCCAGGTTTTGGTCTGAACTTCAAAGGAGCTTCTCCTTTGTTGAACCTCATTCACTCCCAAACAGTTCAGCACCTTGGATGGTTCCTTTTAGTTCTGAATGAAGACCAAGAGCTGGTTCAAAGGCAAGGATTGACATCTATGGAGGCTTTCTACTCTTCCTCACCTTCTCAGAGGAGATTGTTCAGCCTTATAAAGCCATCTTTCATTCATAATGTTACAAACCCAGGAATCGTTACAGTTTTCTTCTAATTAGATGCCTAAACAAACACAAGGATAAAGCTAGCTTGGGGATGAGGAAACCCAACCAACGACCTTGATCTCCATGGAAAAGAGAAAGGAATAGAATAGAATCAGAACTGGAGATAGAGATGATAAAAGTAACACTCAAGAATATCTGTGGGATCACGGCTTCACCTACATCATATGTCCTTCAGTTGACTCTATAGTACATTTCCACAAAGTAGTAAATATTCTCTTGGATGCTCTTAGATAAAACCAGAGTCCCCAGGGAGTCAAACGGTATTATTCTTGAATATTGCTTATATCACACCTTTTCCCCAACATAGAATCATAGAATCAAAGAGTTGCAAGAGACCTCATGGGCCATCCAGTCCAACCCCATTCTGCCAAGAAGCAATTGCATTCAAAGCACTCCCAACAGATGGCCATCCAGCCTCTGTGTAAAAGCTTCCAAAGAAGGAGCCTCCCCCAACACACCCGGGGCAGAGAGTTCCACTGCTGAACGGCTCTCACAGTCAGGAAGTTCTTCCTCATGTTCAGATGGAATCTCCTCTCTTGTAGTTTGAAGCCATTGTTCCATTGCGTCCTAGTCTCCAGGGAAGCAGAAAGGAAGCTTGCTCCCTCCTCCCTGTGGCTTCCTCTCACATATTTATACATGGCTTAATCATATCTCCTCTCAGCCTTCTCTTCTTCAGGCTAAACATGCCCAGCTCCTTAAGCCGCTCCTCATAGGGCTTGTTCTCCAGACCCTTGATCATTTTAGTCGCCCTCCTCTGGACACATTCCAGCTTGTCAATATCTCTCTTGAATTGTGGTGCCCAGAATGGGACACAATATTCCAGGTGTGGTCTAACCAAGGCGGAATAGAGCATGGGGAGCATGACTTCCCTAGATCTAGACACTATGCTCCTATTGATGCAGGCCAAAATGCCATTGGCTTTTTTTGCCGCCACATCACATTGTTGGCTCATGTTCAACTTCCTCCCCACGAGGACTCCAAGATCTTTTTCACACGTCCTGCTCTCAAGCCAGGCCTCAATTTTCCCCCATTCTGTATCTTTGCATTTCGTTTTTCCTGCCAAAGTGGAGTATCTTGCATTTGTCACTGTTGAACTTCATTTTGTTAGTTTTGGCCCATCATCTCTCTAATCTGTCAAGATCGTTTTGAATCCTTCTCCTGTCCTCTGGAGTCCTGGATATCCCTCCCAATTTGGTGTCGTCTGCAAACGTGATGATCCTGCCTTCTAGCCCTTCATCTAAGTCATGGATGAAGATCCTGATCAGGACCGGGCCAGGACGGAACCCTGCGGATGGCCCTCCACTCGTCACTACTTTCCAGGATGAAGAGGAGGAAGCCTTGGGGAGAATCACCCTCTGGGTTCGTCCATTTAGCCAATTCCAGATCCACCTCACCATAGTTTTGCCTCGCCCACATTGGACTAGAAGGTCATGGGGGACCTTGTCAAAGAAGGTCTTCCTGAAATCCAGGCACGCTCCATCCACGGCATTCCCCGCATCTACCCAGCTTGTAACTCTATTGAAAAAAGAGGCTGAATGGCCATCCAAATATTCTCTTGGATGCTCTTAGACAAAACCAGAGTCTCCGGGGAGTCAAACGGTATTATTCTTGAATATTGGCTTATGTTGCTTTCCCCCAACATGGACTAGGAGCTCCAGGTGATTCTGTGGTAGGCTTCCATCCAAAGTTTACTGAAGGGCCATGCTTGCAACACATCTCTAGGAATTTTCTTGATCATCCAAGTTCTTTCTATACTCTTGGATGTAGTTCATCTAACCCTGGAGACTTGAATTCATTTGGAGTAGCCAGTTATTCCTTGACAACTTCTTTACCTATTTTGGGTTGCATTTCCTCATTTTTGGTTGTATTTCCCTATTCCCTAATCATTCTAATATGGTTTGATATTATCCATGGATTTCGTTTGTTTCCATAATAAGTTCAGTTCACACCATGGGGATTGTAACAGTAGTAGTCACAACAGAATTACTTGCAATGCTACCACATTCTCATTGAAATCAACACAGTGTGTATACTAGGGCTGTGCAGAAAGTCGTATGTGCTTTGGATGTAATTTGTATTTTGCATGTTCTGCACATTTGAATCCATTTTCGAAATGTGAGCGGCGCCCACGCAAAAACTAATGAGTTGGAACACTTTTTGGAAGAGTTAAGTCTCACAAGTCCCCCAAAGGCAGTTCCATTTTCAGCACAAGCAAACTGTATTGGGACAAAACCAAACATGATATGTTTCTCAGCCTATCCGGGTTGAAAGAGAGGAGTGTGCTGTACCGACCTCATCACACGGGGCTTTAATGCAAATAATTCTGGGAAATGTAGTTTAGCGCAGCAGGGTTTTTCCCATTCTCTGCCACAAGGGTCCTCCTCTTCCCAAACTACATTTCCCAGAATTCTGTTTGCATCAAAAGAAGGCAGCTTAATGGGAGAAAAGTTCCAAGTAATATATTGAATCTACAAAACGAACCACTACTGAGTAAGTAGTAAATCTGTGCTGGATTGACAAATTGGGAGGAAAATCCCTCAATTGAAGTTCTATATTATTTTGATTTTTCCATCTATGTTTTGTGGAGTTAGGAGACAGAAAAAAGAAAACTTTGAAAACTCCCAAAAAATCAATGGATAAGCAAAACATTCTGAAACTTGGGGGGAATGCCCCCCTGGCTATAGGGTGTCATTATAGAAAAAACTGAGGGGATAGCTTTTGTAGCTTTATTTTAATGTTCACAGAAACTTCAGAAATAGCCTTGAATTCAGTGGATAAGCAAAACATTCTGAAACTCGGCGGGAATGATGCCCTGGTTATGGGATGTCATTATAGAGAAAATTGAGGGGCTAGCTCTTAAGGTTTTGTTTTAAAGTTGTTCACAGAAACTTCAAAAATATCCTAAAAATCAGTGGATGAGCGAAACATTCTGAAACTTGGTGGGGGGGGGGTGAATGATGCCCTGGCTATAGGGTGTCTTAGAAAAAAAATGAGGGGATAGCTCTTGTAGCTTTGTTTTAATGTTGTTCAGAGAAACTTCAAAAATATCCTTAAAATCAGTAAATGAGCAAAATGTTGTGAAACTTGGGGGGATTCAAGTGGTAAATGTGTGCCACAATTGCAGCAAGTTTCATCTCGATAGCCCTAAAACCAAGGGAGGGAGAAGCCCTGTTTATGTCTCCATTGGCATAAATGGGTGAATAACTTGATGAAAAACCAACAAACCTTTTGAACCCCGTAATAGTTTCAATAGGAACCCATTACCGTTTCTCCAAAACACTTTAGAATCAAAATGGGTGATTTTCATTAAGACAAATGAAGTAGGGCAGTGGTTCTCAACCTGGGGGTCAGGACCCCTGGAGGGGTCGCGAAGGGGTGTCAGAGGGGTCACCAAGGACCCTCAGAAAACACAGTATTTTCTGTTGGTCATAAGGGTTCTGTGTGGAATGTTTGGGCCAATTCTATCATTGATGAGGTTCAGAATGCTCTTTGATTGTAGACGAACTATAAATCCCAGAAACTACAACTACCAAATATCAAGATTCTATTTTCCCCAATCTTCACCAGTGTTCACATTTGGGCATATTGAATATTCATGCTAAGCTTCGTCCAGATCCATCATTGTTTGAGTCCACAGTGCTCTCTGGGTGTAGGTGACTACAACTCCAAAACTCAAGGTCAATGCCCACCAAACCCTTCCAGTATTTCCTGTTGATCATTGGTGGAGTTCAGAATGCACTTTGATTGTAGGTGAACCCTAATATATCCCAGCAACTACAACTTCCAAAGGATAAAATCTCCCTCAACCCCACCAGTATTCAAATTTGGGTGTATTGGGTATTTGTGTCAAATTTGGTCCAGTTAATGAAAATACATCCAGCATATCAGATACTTACATTAGAATTCATAACAGGAGCAACATTACAGTTAAGAAGTAGCAACGAAAATAATGTTATGGTTGGGGGTCACCACAACATGAGGAACCGTATTAAGGGATCATGGCATTAGGAAGGTTGAGAAATCTGAAGTAGGGTTTTCTTAGCCATATATACATCTGGACTCTCTCTCTCTCTCTCTCTCTGTGTGTGTGTGTGTGTGTGTGTGTGTGTTGCCATCAGTGATGGTATCTTGCTGATGACAAAGAAGTATGGATCCATGAAGAGATCACAGGAAAACCCAGAGTTCAGTTGTAAGAGAAAGAAAGAGCAACCAGGGCTCCATCTCTTGCAATTTGCCTACTTCTTGTACTCTTTGCTCCCTTCCACTGTAACTTGTGTTTGCAATAACAGGGAACCATGCCATTCCCCTCCTTTGGACATCTCCAGCTCTACTCCAAGATAACAATAATAAAATGCTGCTAAAATTCATGCAAAAGCCCAATTGCAGCCACAGCGGCGACCAAGAGGAGCTGAGCTATTGGCACGGTGCTATTTCTGTGCTGCAAAATGGCTAAAGAGAGAGGTCAAAAAGTTAGCAAAACCAAGGAGGAGCAAGAAATGTTATTCCCAGCAGACAAGAGTCGCTTTCTAGATAAACAGAAACATTAAAAATACTCCAAAATGACATCATGAAAAATAGCCGGGAAGGAAAGGCACTTGAGAAACAGGACTGCAAGGTTGATAAATGGGAGAATGTATGGAAAATGGATGTCATCAAGAGTAGGGCCTAACGGATATTCAGATCTGAAGGTACAATTGGCGATTGTATGCAAACTACCGTGTTTCTTCAATTGTACGACACCATCGATTATTGGACGCATCCTAAGTTCAGTGCAGCTACCACCAATGTATAACTGAAATATATTGATATACCTGCAATTCTAAGTTGCAATTTGCCAAGTTTCAGAACATTTCGCTCATCCACTGATTTTTAGGAAATTTTAGGAAAACCAGAAGAGGTATCCTTTTGTATTTCTTCATAGAGCCACAACATGAGTGAGAACATCATTCCTGCCAAGTTTCAGAATGTTGTGGTTAAGTTACACCCCATTTTAGATATGCTTATATAGGGGGAAAAGTGGGTCTTAGAACTGGAAAAATACAGCATTGTTATTACCATATTTCTCCAATTGTAAGATCCCATCGATTGTAAGATGCACCCCAATTTCAGTACCACCGTAAACAACAAAACTGTTTTAAGATACTCCTGCAATTCTAAAATGCACCCCATTTTTAGATATGCTTATATAGGGGGAAAAGTGGGTCTTAGAACTGGAAAAATACAGCATTGTTATTACCACATTTCTCCAATTGTAAGATCCCATCAATTGTAAGATGCACCATAATGTCAGTACCACCATAAACAACAAAACTCCCCCTCGATGGACTATCACCTTGTCGTGGTGAGAGGGCTTGCGTGTTCCGATGAACCTGTGGGCACAACAACTGGAGTCGTGCACTCCCAGGAGTGGCCGCGGGGGAGGTCCCAGACCAAGCACAGTCCGAAGACCCAAAGACTTCAACGGCGGAGCAGACGGAGGATCATATGGCACATGTTACAACGGCTGCGAAGGCGGAAGAAGGCTGCAACAGACTGAGAAGCCATGGTCATTGTGTTGAACTACATCACCAGTGGAACCTCACTCTGTGAAGACTGTGTGTTGATCAGTTGTGCACTGACCCCCACACATTAAAAAAAACCCACACACAGGCGTCTTCCAAAGAAAATAAAAAACACAAAGACCACCAGCATTGAAGCGATGGTCCTCCAACATCAACTTCGCTGGGCCAGCCACGTTGTCCGGATGCCTGACCACCGTCTCCCAAAGCAGTTGCTCTACTCTGAACTTGAGAACAGAAAACGGAAATTTGGTGGACAGGAAAAGAGATTGAAAGATGGGCTCAAAGCCAACCTTAAAAACTCTGGCATAGACAATGAGAACTGGGAAGCCCTGGCCCTGGAGCGCTCCAGCTGGAGGTCAGCTGTGACCACCAGTGCTGCAGAATTTGAGGAGGCACGAATGGAGGGCGAAAGGGAGAAGCGTGCCAAGAGGAAGGCGCATCAAGCCAACCCCGACCGGGACCGCCTTCCACCTGGAAACCAATGCCCTCCTCACTGCAGAAGAAGATGCAGAGCAAGAATAGGGCTCCACAGCAACATACGGACCCACAAGGAAACCCATGATGGAAGACCATCTTACTCGTCCAACGAGGAATCACCTAAGTAAGTAAACAACAAAACTATATTAAGACACTCCTGCAATTCTAAAATGTACCCCATTTTTAGGGTGGTTTATATAAGCAGAGAAGTGTGTCAGAATGGAAGCAATACAGTACTATTTCCCGGAATGGGAGCAAAATCTTTGGATAACGTGCAACAACACTCCCCCAGTCTTGCCAAGCAGGGAGGAAGCTTTGGCAATTATGCTTCTTTACAAGCAGAAAGGAAATCAGGAGAGGCTTAGCAGCCTTCCCATTTCAGAAACCACTGACCCAAAGCCATCCAGCAGTATTCATTCCTCAAGACCAAAGGCTGGGCCTGGCCAAGACACTGCGGCTGCCAAAAGACCATGTCTACATGCATTTACAAGACGTTTACACGCCATTAGCAGCTCAGGCCCGTGAGGCAAAGGGCATGGCAAGACCAGCCGCGTTATTCTCAGGGAATAGATGTACCTCTGGAGCGGAGCATTACTTCCTCACCTGGATGCACCAGGACGGCAATGGCTGGGTTCTGAATGCATATTGCAAACAGAAGGGATCCTTGGAAATGTTCTCTTTGGTGGGAGAAAGAAAGCCTACCTTCACACACAAAGACCAGCATCGTTTGGGTGAATTATGCATGCATAATAGAGGGAATGCCTTTCTGGATGGGGTGCAAAGGGTTATTCCATCACCCAGCAGTTGTCAAGTCATACTGCTGTCTGTTGTTGTTGTTGTTGTTGTTGTTGTTGTTGTTGTTGTTGTTATGGAGTGGAGGAGATATTTCAGATGATGAAGATTAGGTTGCTCTGGCCCTCAAGGGGAAGGAAAGGCAGCTGTGAAGTCCCAGAGGGAACTTTGCCTTTGATGCTTCCTAATGGGGACGGAAGGAAAACTATAAAGATTCGCATGATAAGTGATCTGGGTCTCCAAGGGAAAGAAAAAGCAGCTGTGAGGCGCTAGAGAGAACCCTGCCTCTGATGCTTATTGGTGGGGAATCAAGGATGGAAGGGAGGGAGGGAGGAAAGAAAGAATGAAGGAGTGAAGGAAGGAAAAAAGGAAAGAGGGAAGGGAGGGAGGGAGGGAGGGAGGAAGGAGAGAAGAAGGAGGGAGGGAGGGAGGGAGGGAGGGAGGGAGGGAGGGAAGGAAGGAAGGAAGGAAGGAAGGAAGGAAGGAAGGAAGGAAGGAAAGAGAAGGAAAGAGAGAGAGAGAAAGAAGAAGGAATGCATGTCTATTTGTACAAAGAGAAACCTCAAAGGGGAAGAAGAAGGAAAGAAAGAATGAGGAAAAGAAAGGATAGATGCGAAAAAGAAGAAAGGAAGGAAGGAAGGAAGGAAAAAAAAATAGAAAGAAGGAAAGAAGACAGAAAGAAGGAATAGATAGATGAGTGAGTGAGTGAGTGAGTGAGTGAAGAAGGAAGGAAGGAAGGAAGAAAAGGAAGGAAGAAGAGGAAGGAGGGAAGAAAGAAGGATGGACAGAAAGAAAGAAGAAAGAAAGAAAGAAAGAAAGAAAGAAAGAAAGAAAGAAAGAAAGGAAGGAGTGAGTGAGTGAGTGAAGGATGGATGGAGGGAGGGAGGGAGGGAGGGAGGGATGGAAGGAGGGAGGGGGGAGGGAGGGAGGGAGGGAGGAAGGAGGGAGGGAGGGAGGGAGGGAGGGAGGGAGGGAAGGAAGGAGGGAAGGAAGGAAGGAAGGAAGGAAGGAAGGAAGGAAAGGAAACAAGGAGGGAAGGAAGGAAAGAAGGAAAGAAAGGAAGGAAGACGAAAGGAGGGAGGGAGGGAATGAATGATGGAAGGAAGGAAGGACAGAAGGAGGGAGGGAAGGAAAGAGGGAAGTTCAAACCAGGAAGATCTGGCTGTTCTGGGATCAGAGAAGATGTCTGAAAAACAAGAGTTAGAATCATAGAATCATAGAGTTGGAAGAGACCTCGTGGGCCATCCAGTCCAACCTCTGCCAAGAAGAAAAAAAACTGCATTCCAAGACTTGAGGAGGAAGCTAACAAGGTCTGGAAGCCATGGATCCCTATGAGGAGAGGCTCAGGGAGCTAAGTATATTTAGCTTGGAGAAAAGAAGGCTGCGAGAAGGGGGCACGAGAACAGTGTTTGAGTCTTGGGAAGGAGGTCCCATTGAGGAGGAAGGGGTAAACTTGGCTTCTGATGCTCCGGAGACTAGGGCACAATGGATGAATAGATGGATGGATGGGTTCGAATGGCAGTAAAGAGATTCCAGTTGAACACTAGGAGCTGAGACCAGCTGTGTTTCCATGGTCTGAACCATGCATCTCTTCCCTTCCATGGAAAGCACACATTGAGATCTCAGCCAAAAAAAAATTGACCCTGTGACCAATTTCCATGAATTTCTTCACATGACAGGACCTTTCTTTGCAAAAAGCACCTGAACCCTTCCTTTTGCACAAAAGAACAGCAAAATGCATTTCAATGCAAAGTTTTCTGCACCACGCTTTCCCCGTGCAAAAATCAAAGGCTTCTTTGTGCAATGCGTTCCCATTGTAATTATGTTATGTTTAAACAACCACAAGAAGTACGATGCCCAGTAGTGAAATGAAGGGTTCTTGCAGGACAGAAGGAAAGCAGATTTCTGTTAAGATCCATTGCATTTGCATATGGTTAGGATGGCTGATGTTGGACCTCTCCTTCTTTCTTCCATTGGCTGCATGGGAGATATAGAGTCACTAGGGGTCAGAAGATGGGAATTCCAACACCGGAAGAGGAGGAAACCCATGTTTGGCCCTTAAAACAATATCACCCAACCCTTGGCAACCCTCCCAACACTGTTTTGCAGCACGGGAGGTCAAGTGACCGGTCAAACGAGGCTTGGTGACCACTTGGAAGGTCACCTCCCTCCCCATTGTATGACGGTGATCAAATATTGCAGAATATTCCAGGAATATTGTTGAGTTCAGGGCGGATTAACTCTTTTTAAAAAATGTCATTCTGTTCTCTTGCTTTGACAGCAAAACTCAGGGGCTGAGGGCGTTCTGCCCTCGTCTTGTGCAGAACCAGAAAACAAGCCATTGGTCAACAACACAACTGCATCCAAAACATGCAGAAACGTCCTAGGAAGACCCCACAACCACAGATGACCTCCTGAGATCTCAAAAACCTTTCTGCACTCGTTTGTGGGATTAACATAACTCAAAACCAATGGATGAATTGACACCAAATTTGGACACAAGACACCTCTCAGGCCAACGAGTGACCATCACTCATTAAAACACTGAAAAACACAGCGGAAGGGACTTAGAAAGCCAAAAAAGCAAAAAGACGCTACAGCGCATGCGCAAAAAAAAACCACCCCTGGCAAGCAAAACACACAACAGCATATCCACACTCTCTTCCGGACTACAGCTCCCAACATCCCCCAGACCAGGCCCTTTAGGAAAGGAGGAGGATCCAAAGGGACTGCTTCCAAGCTGCAAGAGTTTTTCTCCTTGGATTTCCTTGAGAGCATCCCAATCCCGGCATATTCCCAATTTCTTATTCTTGGACTGCAACTCCCATCAAACCTCCAGATAGATAGATTAGATAGAGATAGGTAGGTAGGTAGGTAGGTAGGTGGATCAGGAGGAGTGCTGGGAGTTACAGTCCAAGAATAAATAGAGGAGGAAGAACGGGGAGAAAGAGGAAGGGAAAGAAATAGTGGGTTGAAGGAAGGGAAGAAGAAGAGAAGGAAGGAGAGAAGGGAAAAAAAGGGAAGGAAGGAAGGAAGGAAGGAAGGAAGGAAGGAAGGAAGGAAGGAAGGAAGGAAGAAGAGAAGGAAAGATGGAAGGAGGGAAGCAAGGAAGAAGAGAAGGAAAGAAGGAGAGAAAGAGGAAGGGAAAGAAATAGTGGGGTGAGGGAAGGGAAGAAAAAGAGAAGGAAGGAGGGAGAGAAGGAAAGAAAAAAGGGAGGGAGGGAAGGAAGGAAAGAAGGAAGGAAGGAAGGAAAGAGGGAAGGAAGGAAGAAGAGAAAGAAAGAAGGAGAGAAAGAGGAAGGGAAAGAAATAGTGGGGTGAAGGAAGGGAAGAAAAAGAGAAGGAGGGAGAGAAGGAAAGAAAAAAGGGAAGAAAGGAAGGAAGGAGGGAAGGAAGGAAGAAGAGAAGGAAAGAAGGAGAAAAAGAGGAAAGTTGGCAACGCGTGGCGGGTAAAGCTAGTAACATATAATAATAATGATGATGATGATGATGATGATGATGATAAATACCTTCACTTCCAGTTGCCACTTTGAGAAACTCTGCAGAGGAACTCATTCCCTGGTTTTGAAATGGCAACAGACCCAATGTGTCCAACTGTGAATACAGGCAAGGATTGCGGGGTGGCTGACCTTGGCATATGGGAGTTGTAGTTCACCTGCATGCAAAGAGCACTGAACCCAGCTGACATGGATCTGGACTGAACTTGGCACATGGACCCAACATTTGCATTTTGTAATACAGTGTTTCTCAACCTGGGGGTTGGGGCCCCTGAGGGGGTCATGAGGGGGTGTCAAAGGGGTCGCCAAAGACCATTGGAAAACATAGTATTTTCTGTTGGTCATGAGGATTCCATGTGGAAAGTCTGACCCAATTCTATTGTTGGTCAAGTTCAGAATGCTCTTTGATTGTAGGTGAACTATAAATCCCAACAACTACAACTCCCAAATGTCAAGGTCTATTTTCCCCAGACTCCACCAGTGTTCACATTTGGGCATATTGAGTATTCGTGCCAAGTTTGGTCCAGATCCATCACTGCGTGAATCAACAGCACTCCTCTGGATATAGGTGAACTACAATTCCCAATCTCAAGGTCAATGCCCACCAAACCCTTCCAGTGTTTTCTGTTGGTCATGTGAGTTCTGTATGCCAAGTTTGGTTTAAATCCATCGCTGGTGGAGTTCTGAATGCTCTTTGATTATAGGTGAACTATAAATCCCAGCAACTGCAACCCCACCAGTATTTAAACTTGGATGTATCGGGTATTTGTGCTCAATTTGATCAAGTGAAGGAAAATACATCCTGCATATCTGATATTTACATTACGATTTATAACTGTAGTAAAATGACAGATATCAAGTAGCAACTAAAACAATATTATGGTTGGGGGTCACCACAACATAAGGGACTGTATTAAGAGATCTCCAGCCTTCTCTGCCAAATGAGGTTCCTAAGATCATCAGAAATATATGTTTGGTGACCCCTCTGAAGCCCCCCTTGCAACCCCCAGGGGTCCCAACCCCCAAGTTGAGAAACACTGTGCTATGTAGTGTAATTTCCTAAACATGGAACCATTCAAAAGCCAACTTAGCCGCTGATTCCAATGATTCCGTAGCATTTTGGATTTCTAGGTCTTATGTGCCTTGCCATTTGTCTTTTGCACCTTGCAGAAATCCATACCTGCAGAGGAGTTTTGGATATTTTAAATGGTATATGAATTGCATATAAACTGTATCTATGAATGCTTTTATGTCAAGCTGCTTTGAGTCCCCTTTGGGGAGATAAATAGGAATAATAATAGTAGTAGTAGTAGTAGTAGTAGTAGTAGTGGGCCAGAAACAGTCATTTCCAGGCTCTCTGCCTCCTGCAGAAAAGGCATCCTGCCAAAATGTATAGGAAGCAGCTCTTTCCTCTAAAGCCTCTTTTAATGTTTCCAAGCCCAGCAGTTTGGGTCTAATTTTAGTCTTCCCTCCATTCAGGGCCCTTCGGTGGAAAAAGAGCCAGATCAAAGCCCAAACTTCCCTTCTTTCCAAAACAAAACAGGGAAATGCATTTCCCCTTGGAGCAATTTGACACAATTGGGTCCCAGGTTGGCTTTGCTCAGGGCTAGAGGAGATCTCATACCAAATGGGGTCTTGCAATTTGGGGCTGCTTTAGCTCGATCTGCAAGGGGGTCTTTCCCCTTTTCTTCTTGCCTCCCACTTTACTGGGCGTGGCTGGCTTTTCCAATGAATCATCATAGAATTGGAAAAGTCCACCATGGCTCAATTCAATGGAATCCTAGGAGTTGCACCCCCAAACCACGATTCCCAACATTGCATAGCATTGAGCTGTGGCGGTTCAAGTGGCATAAGCATAAATGGAAGTGCATCTATGCTGCAGGACTAATGCTCTGCAGGATGAATCCGATAGCATGATCCTATGGGATCCTGGGAGCTGTCATTTCACAATATATTTAGGGTGCATCATTAAACCACGACTCCCCACATTGCACATCATTGAGCTGTGGCAGTTAAGTGCTATAAGCATCCATGGAAGTGTATATGCACTGCAGAATGATGTGCTGCAGGACGAATCCCATAGCATGATGCCCAATGCTATGAGACTCTGGGAACTGTCGTTTCCCAGAGTCTCATAGCATAGGGTGCACCACTAAACCACAATTCCCATCATCGCACAGCATTGAGAGGTGGCAGTTAAGTGCTATAAGCATCCATGGAGGTGCATCTGCGCTGCAGGACGAATGCGCTGCAGGATGAATCAGATGCTATGGGATCCTGGGAGCTGTCATTTCATAATGTATTTAGGGTGCACCACTAAACCACAATTCCCATTATTGCACAGCATTGAGAAGTGGCAGTTAAGTGCTATAAGCATCCATGGAGGTGCATCTGTGCTGCAGGACGATGCGCTGCAGGATGAATCAGATGCTATGGGATCCTGGGAGCTGTCATTTTACAATGTATTTAGGGTGTATCACCAAACCATGACTCCCAACACTGCACAGCATATAAGTACTATAAGCATAAATGGAGCTGCATCTGCACTGCAGGACGATGCACTGAAGATTGAACCCTATAGCATGATGGTATGGGATCCTGGGAGCTGTCATTTCACAATGTATTTAGGGTGCATCACCAAACCATGACTCTCAACACTGCACAGCATACAAGTGGTATAAGAAGAAATGGAGCTGCATTTGCACTGCAGGACGATGCGCTGCAGGATGAACCCTATAGCATGATGTTATGGGATTTCACAATGTATTTTGGGTCCATCACCCAAACATGACTCCCAATATTGCACAGCATTGGGTTGTGGCAGTTCAAATGGTATAAGCATCCATGAAGGCACATCTGCACTGCAGGACGATGCGCTACAGGACAATGTACTGCAGAACGAATCCCATAGCATGTTGCTCAATGCTGTGAGATTCTGGGAGTTGTCATTTCACAATGTATTTAGGGTGTATTGCCAAACCATGACTCCCAACATTGCACAGCATTGAGCAGTGTTAGTATAAGTGGTATAAGCATAAATAGAAATGCATGGGCGCTGCAGAACGATGCGCTGCAGGACAAATCCCATAGAAGGATGTTATGCGATCCTGGGAGCTGTCACTTCACAATGGGCCCATCACAAAACCACAAATCCCATCATTGAACAGCCCTGAGCCATGTTTAAGTGGTATGGAACTGCATTGAATTCTACAGTGTAGACAGACTTGTGGCCTTCTTGAGCAAATCATTCCACATCCAGATCTTGGAGTCCTCGTGGACAACAAGTTAAACAAGTTAAACATGAACCAACAATGTGATGTGGCAGCAAAAAAAGCCAATGGGATTTTGGCCTGCATCAATAGGAGCATAGTGTCTAGATCTAGGGAAGTAATGCTACCCCTCTATTCTGCTTTGGTTAGACCACACCTGGATATTGTGTCCAATTCTGGGCACCACAATTGAAGAGAGATATTGACAAGCTGGAATGTGTCCAGAGGAGGGCGACTAAAATGATCAAGGGTCTGGAGAACAAGCCCTATGAGGAGCGGCTTAAAGAGCTGGGCATGTTTAGCCTGAAGAGAAGGCTGAGAGGAGATATGATAGCCATGTATAAATATGTGAGAGGAAGCCACAGGGAGGAGGGAGCAAGCTTGTTTTCTGCTTCCCTGGAGACTAGGACGCAGACAATGGCTTCAAACTACAAGAGAGGAGATTCCATCTGAACATGAGGAAGAACTTCCTGACTGTGAGAGCCGTTCAGCAGTGGAACTCTCTGCCCTGGAGTGTAGTGGAGGCTCCTTCTTTGGAAGTTTTTAAACAGAGGCTGGATGGCCATCTGTCAGGGGTGATTTGAATGCAATATTCCTGCTTCTTGGCAGAATGGGGTTGGACTGGATGGCCCATGAGGTCTCTTCCAACTCTTTGATTCTAGGATTCTATCCCCCATCATTGCAACAATTGCTTTTTTGCAAAGCAAGGGCACACCAAGCCTTGGATCGCAGGACTGGCTCCATGTCTCCTTTCCCTTTCCAAACCTGGCTGCCAAGGGGGCGAAGCAGACAACGTGTTATTTACGTTCATCTTAATAATTGCATCTGTGCCGTCTCCACTTATACAATAAGCGCCTGTCTCTTGCGTTTGAGCGAGACGGAAAGCCCCGGAGCCCCAAAACGATGGGAAAGAGGCATGACTCAAAGGAGACAATCGGGGGGGAAGCCAGGAGAGCCAGGCTTTGCCTTCTTCGTTACGATTAAAATTGCATTCAATGAGAGCGCTGTTGTGGCTTTTTCAAAAAACGAACAAGAACCGAAAGCAACAAACCAAACACTTTGGCGCGATATAGAATCATAGAATCAAATCATAGAATCCTAGAATCAAAGAGTTGGAAGAGACCTCATGGGCCATCCAGTCCAACCCCCTTCTGCCAAGAAGCAGGAATATTGCATTCAAATCACCCCTGACAGATGGCCATCCAGCCTCTGTTAAAAGCTTCCAAAGAAGGAGCCTCCACCACACTCCGGGGCAGAGAGTTCCACTGCTGAATGGCTCTCACGGTCAGGAAGTTCTTCCTCATGTTCAGATGGAATCTCCTCTCTTGTAGTTTGAAGCCATTGTTCCGCGTCCTAGTCTCCAAGGAAGCAGAAAACAAGCTTGCTCCCTCCTCCCTGTGGCTTCCTCTCACATATTTATACATGGCCTATCATGTCTCCTCTCAGCCTTCTCTTCTTCAGGCTAAACATGCCCAGCTCTTTAAGCTGCTCCTCATAGGGCTTGTTCTCCAGACCCTTGATCATTTGAGTCGCCCTCCTCTGGACACATTCCAGCTTGTCAATATCTCTTCAATTGTGGTGCCCAGAATTGGACACAATATTCCAGGTGTGGTCTAACCAAAGCAGAATAGAGGGGTAGCATTACTTCCCTAGATCTAGACACTATGCCCCTATTGATGCTGGCCAAAATCCCACTGGCTTTTTTTGCCGCCACATCACATTGTTGGCTCATGTTTAACTTGTTGTCCACGAGGACTCCAAGATCTTTTTCACACGTACTGCTCTCGAGCCAGGCGTCGCCCATTCTGTATCTTTGCATTTCATTTTTTCTGAAATGACTCACTCATGCACGGTTCTCAGGACGTAAATCGTTCCTGACTTCCTTCTTGCAGTGAGAAAGGAAAGATTTCCAACATTTTTTCCTTTTGAAAGAACAACGTATGGACCCTCGGAAGCGCTTTTCAGTCGGGGACTTTTTTGTGCACAATTTGGTGACTTTTTATGCGCAGAATTCATTTGCACACGCAAAAATTGCAAAAGCAACGGTTTGGGAAAGAAGCGGCACCCTTTGCACAAAAATATACTGTTTTTGATACAAAATACAAGGCTTTTCATACCGTTTCCTTTGCCAAGAGCGTTTGTTTGTTTCTGCACATTCTAAAAAGGCCAAACAACCAAACAAAGAGAGCAACAGCTGGGCGTTTCTCTCGACGGAGAGTTTCTGGCCGAGCGAGCCCCTCTTTCGAAGCAAGGATGAGAAAACTTGCACAAAATGCTTTGCAGGTCTCAATGGCATAAATCACTGCAAAAGGGCATGGCCACAAATGCCGCGAAAGCAGTATTTGTTGGTTGTCTCCCAAGGCATTGAATCGGACTGAATTCCTCTGCCATGAGCTCAACCCTGTACACTGAGCTCCGCTGAGGATGTTGCAAAACAGGAGGCATGGCTCCAATGTGGGCGCTCCTCTCTTTTCCCTTGCAAAAGCCCTGCAATGGGAGTTGTAGTCCACCCACGTCAAGACAGCACTGTGAATCCCACCAACGATGGATCTGGACAAAACTTGGCACACAGACCCATCATAACTAACTTTAAATACTGGAACTTTTTTGGGGGGGGGATTGACTCTGGATGTTGGGAGTTGTAGTTTACCAACATCCAGAGCTCTGTGAATGCTACCAACCTTGGATCTGGACCAAACTTGGCACGCAGATCCACCATGACCAACTTGAAATACTGCTGGGGTTTTAAGAGCAATGACAGAGAATGATGGAAGTTGTAGTTCACTCATATTCAGAGAGCCCTGTGAATTCCAACAGATTTGTACCAAATGTGGTACACAGAACCCACCATGACCAACACAACATACCGGTAAGGGTTTTTTTGGGGGGGGCGGGGGGAGGGATACACCCTGGATGTTGGGAGTTATAGTTTACCACATTCATAGATGACTGTGAACTCCACTGACCATGGATCTGGACTAAACTAGGTACACAAATCCACCATGACCAACCCAACATATTGATAAGGTTTGGGAGGAACAGACCCTGGATGTTGGGAGTTGTAGTTTACCCACATCTAGAGAGCCCTGCGAACCCCACCAACAATGGATCTGTACCAAACTTGACACAAAGAGCCATCATGACCAACTTGAAATACTGCTGGGGTTTTGAGTACAATGGCAGGAGATGATGGGAGTTGTAGTTCACTCACATCCAGAGAGCCCTGCAAATCCCACTGACAGCAAATCTGGACCAAATGTGGCACACAGACCCACTGTAAAACCAACATTACATAATGGCAGAGTCTTGGGGGACTTGACCCTCTATGTTGGGAGTTGTAGTTCTCCCACATCCAGAGAGCTCTGTGTATCCCACCAATGATTGATTTGGACGAAACGTAAAGCACATATACCCACCTTGATCAACTCTAAATACTGGCAGAGTCTTGGGGAACTTGACCCTGAATGTTGGGAGTTGTAGTCCACCCACAATCAAAGAGCTCAGTGAACCATTGAGATGATGGATCTGGACCAAACTTGACACACATGCCCATCATGTTGAACTTAAAATAGTGGCTATGTTGGGGGGGGAGGGGTACTTTAGGATTATGGGATCTGTAGTCCACCCAAATCCAGAGGTGATGGATCTGGACCAGAATATATTATTTTCTAATGGGACCATTTATAAAATTTGAAAAAACCACACAATACCGATTTCTAAAAGACCTAACCCAAGCAACTCCGGGTACCTAAGCTAGTGTATGTATGTGTGCGTATATACATATACATACATATCTGTGTATCAATCACAGACAGCATATATGGGCAAATTCTGTTGCTCTGTGCCAACTTCCAAGAGCAAGTGTCAAAAGATCGGGGCCCTCAAGAGTTCCAAAGGAAACGGCTGGCAGAGGCCCAGAGCCTGTCATTACGATCTCCAAATGCCCTTTTCTCACCAAATAAAAAAGCAATTAGGAAAAGGAATTTAATGAAAAATCTGTGTTTGCTTTGGGTTTCGCTCCCTTTGTAACCTAGCAAACCTCGTATTAACAGAAAGAGCTACTTTTGCCGTTGGAAAGTGAAACTGGTCCCAGATAGACGGTTCATATCTGGCTCGTTTGCGGTAGAATTTGTAAGGAGAGCAAGATCGTCACACAGGAATAGTAATAGTAATAGTAAGGCATCCTGTTGATGTGTTTTAATTGTGCAGGTTAAACCAAGTCTCGTCCACTAACTGACCGCTTGGGGTGAACATGATCAAAGATTTCCAATGTTTGAAATCCTCGATCATGGCATGCATAATATATTATTATTATTATTATTATTATTATTATTATTATTATTATTATTATTATTATTGTTATACTAGCTATACCCTGCCAGGCATTGCTGTCGCCCAGTCTGGTGATGCTGTGTTCACATTTGAGCGTATTGAGTATTCGTGTAGAGTTTGGTCCAGATCCATCATTGTTTGAGTCCACAGTGCTCTCTGGATGTAGGTGAACTACAACTCCAAAACCAAAGGACACTGCCCACTAAACCCTTCCAGTATTTTCTGTTGGTCAAGGAAGAACTGTGTGTCAAGTTTGCTTCAATTCCATCATTGGTGGGGTTCAGAATGCTCTTTGATTGTAGGTGAACTATAAATCCCAGCAACTACAACTCCCAAATGTCAAGATTCTATTTTCCGCAAACTCCACCAGTGCTCACATTTGGACATAGTGAGTATTCGTGTAGAGTTTGTTCCAGATCCACCATTGTTTGAGTCCATAGTGCTCTCTGGATGTAGGTGAACTACAACTCCAAAACCAAAGGACTCTGCCCACCAAACCCTTCCAGT
The DNA here is from genome assembly GCF_025583915.1 of Anolis sagrei ordinatus. Taxonomy (NCBI): domain Eukaryota; kingdom Metazoa; phylum Chordata; class Lepidosauria; order Squamata; family Anolidae; genus Anolis; species Anolis sagrei. The sequence goes on along the minus strand of NW_026844478.1, from coordinate 1,582,156 downwards.
ATTTTCTGTTGGTCATGGGGGTTCTGTGTGCCACGTTTGGTTCAATCCTATCATTGGTGAGGTCCAGAATGCCCTTTGATTGTAGGTGAACTATAAATCCCAGTAACTACAAATCCCAAATGTCAAGGTCTATTTCCCTTAAACTCCATCTGTTTACTTGGCATATGGAGTATTCGTGCCAAGTTTGGTCCAGATCCATCATTGTTTGAGTCCACAGTGCTCTCTGGATATGGGTGAATTATAATTCCCAAACTCACGGTCAATGTCCACCAAACCCTTCCAGTATTTTCTGTTGGTCATGGGAGAACTGTGTGCCAAGTTTGGTTCAATTCCATCATTGGTGGGGTTCGGAATGCTCTTTGATTGTAGGTGAACTATAAATCCCAGCAACTACAACTCCCAAATGACAAAATCAATTATTTTGAGTGAAGGACATACATTGGGTTGTTAGGTGTCTTGTGTCCAAATTTGGTGCCAATTCGTCCAGTGGTTTTTGAGTTAATTTAATCCCACAAACGAACATTACATTTTTATTTATATAGATATATATGTATACCCTGCTTTATCCCTCCTGAAGTAACCTAATGCATGTGAAGAATCTGTGTTTGTGAATAGTCAATCAATCCATCTATTCCTCTTTATTACACAGTACAAAGACACAATTTTCAAATTGGGTTAGCGAATAGTGAAGATGCCTGACAAGACTTTGGCAAAGTTGTCCTGATGTCCATTGCGTGCAACTGATGCTCACTTCACCAAAACATCCCAATATGTGATTGGTCAGTGTTCTGAATAGGAGACCCTAATGTTCATATTTTTATTGATTTTGTTATGGTTTTATTATCTGACTAGCCGTCCCCTGCCACGCGTTGCTGTGGCCCTCATGGGGGTTCTGTGTGGGAGGTTTGGCCCAATTCTATCATTGGTGGGGTTCTGAATGCTCTGTGATTGTAGGTGAACTATAAATCCCAGCAACTACAACTCCCAAATGTCAAGATTCTATTTTCCGCAAACTCCACCAGTGCTCACATTTGGACATAGTGAGTATTCGTGTAGAGTTTGTTCCAGATCCACCATTGTTTGAGTCCACAGTGCTCTCTGGATGTAGGTGAACTACAACTCCAAAACCAAAGGACACTGCCCACCAAACCCTTCCAGTATTTTCTGTTGGTCACGGGAGAACTGTGTGCCAAGTTTGGTTCAATTCCATCATTGGTGGGGTTCAGAATGCTCTTTGATCGTAGGTGAACTATAAATCCCAGCAACTACAACTCCCAAATGACAAAATCATTATTTTTTTTTAGTGGAGGACATACCCTGGGTTGTTAGGTGTCTTGTGTCCATATTTGGTGTCCAGATCACCAGACTGGGTCACAGCAATACGTGGCAGGGAATGGCTAATAAATAAATAAATATGCATTGATCACTTTGCATCAGCCAATATGCATTGATCACGTCCGAGGTATGAACAGACGGCAGTGTCCAGTTCTAGTTCCGACAGAGAAGAGCGAGGTTTTGTTTTGCTTGGCCTGCCCTCCTTCCTACGCTGTTCTCGCACTCATCCTGAGGTTTAGAAATCTCTCTTTCCTGCCATGTGCTAATCTGATAAATGAGCCATTGCCAAGATCAATTTGTTAAAAGGCCGAAAGAAGAGTCCCGAGGAGGTCAGGAGAGTCGGAATGCAAACGCGGACACTGAACAGTCTGCTTTGGAGTGAGTCAAGGCGACAGAGCAAAGCCAAGGCACGTGGGGTCAAAACCAACTGGGAAGAGATGCTCTCTTGCGCCCCAGACAGACAGACCAATGGGAGAGCAACCCTTGAGCCGGAATCCAATACTCCTCCACCTCCAAGAAACTTTCTGCATGTTCATTAGGGATGTGCAAAACTTGGTTTTTAAACCATATATCGTATCTAATTTGTACATAACACGCACACAACACCCCTGCAAGGTAGGCACACGGATTCCTCCTCTCACAGCCTCCTCCAGCTTTGCAATGAGATGGACCTTGTCGAAGGCAAGGAGTTAGTTCCAATCCTGTAAACACTGCAGAGTCTTGGTCACTGTCAGCAGAGATTTTGCAGCATAGCCTCTGACCTTGCATAATAGCTCACTAGCGGTGCACAAAACTTGGTTTTTAAACCATACGTCATATCTAATTTGTAAGTAACACACACACAACACCCCTGTAAGGTAGGCACATGAATTACTCCTCTCACAGCCTCCTCCAGCTTTGSAATRAGATGGACCRTGYCAAAGGCAAGGAGTTAAGTTCCRATYSTGTAAACACTGTAGAGTCTTGGTCACTGTCAGCAGAGGTTTTGTAGCACGGCCCCTGACCTTGTATAATAGCTCACTAGGGGTGTGCAAAATTTGGTTTTTAAACCATACGTCGTATCTAATTTGTAAGTAACACACACACAACACCCCTGTAAGGTAGGCACATGGATTCCTCCTCTCACAGCCTCCTCCAGCTTTGCAATGAGATGGACCATGCCAAAGGCAAGGAGTTAAGTTCCGATTGTGTAAACACTGCAGAGTCTTGGTCACTGTTAGCAGAGATTTTGTAGCACAGCCTCTGACCTTGCATAATAGTTCACTAGAGGTGTGCAAAACTTCATTTGGAAATCATTTGTCATATCTAATTTACAAGTAAAACATACACAACACCCCTGCAAAGTAAACACATGATTTCCTCCTCTCACAGCCTCCTCCATCTTTGCAATGAGATGGACCGTGTCAAAGGCAAGGAGTTAGTTCCGATCCTGTAAACACTGCAGAGTCTTGGTCACTGTTAGCAGAGATTTCATAGCACAGCCTCTGACCTTGTATAATAGCTCACTAGCGGTGCGCAAAACTTCATTTTTAAATCGTTTGTTATCTATATAAATAAAAATGTAATGTTCATTTGTGGGATTAACAGAACTTCAAAACCACTGGACGAATTGACACTAAATTTGGACACAAGACGCCTAACAACCCAATGTATGTCCTTCACTCAAAAAAAATGATTTTGTCATTTGGGAGTTGTAGTTGCTGGGATTTATAGTTCAACTACAATCAAAGAAAATACTGAACCCCACCAACGATGGAATTGAAACAAACTTGGCACATAGTTCTCCCATGACCAACAGAAAATACTGGGTTTGGTGGGCAGTGTCCTTTGGTTTTGGAGTTGTAGTTCACCTACATCCAGAAATCCCTGTGGACTCAAACAATGATGGATCTGGACCAAACTGTACATGAATACCCAATATGCCCAAATGTGAACACTGGTGGAATTTTGGGAAAATAGAATTTTGACATTTGGGAGCTGTAGTTGCTGGGATTTATAGTTCACCTACAATCACAGAGCATTCTGAACCCCACCAACGATAGAATTGGGCCAAACCTCCCACACAGAACCCCCATGTGGGCCACAGCAACGCGTAGCAGGGGATGACTAATATCTAATATATAAGTAAAACACACAATACCCCTGCAAAATAGGCAGATGATTTCCTCCTCTCACAGCCTCCTCCAGCTGCACAATGAGTATCAAAGGCAAGGAGTTAGTTCCGATTCTGTAAACACTGCAGAGTCTTGGTCACTGTTAGCAGAGGTTTTGTAGCACAGCCTCTGACCTTGTATAACAGCTCACTAGGGGTGTGCAAAACTTGGTTTTTAAACCATACGTCGTATCTAATTTGTAAGTAATACACACACAACACCCCTGCAAGGTAGGCACATGGATTCCTCCTCTCACAGCCTCCTCCAGTTTTGCAATAAGATGGACTGTGTCAAAGGCAAGGAGTTAGTTCCGATCCTGTAAACACTGCAGAGTCTTGGTCATAGTTAGCAGAGATTTTGTAGCACAGCCTCTGACCTTTTATAATATCTCAATAGCGGTGCGCAAAACTTCATTTTTAAATCATTTGTCTTATCTAATTTATAAGTAAAACACACAACACCCCTGCAAGGTAGGCACATGAATTCCTCTTCCCACAGCCTCCTCTAGCTGCACAATGAAATGGATTGTGTCAAAGGCAAGGAGTTCGTTCCGATCCTGTAAACTCTGCAGAGTCTTGGTCATTGTTAGCAGAGATTTTGTAGCACAGCCTCTGACCTTGTATAATAGCTCACCAGCGGTGCGCAAAACTTCATTTTTAAATGATTTGTCATATCTAATTCATAAGATTTGTGCATACAAACAGATATTCGGAAACATCGGGGGGGGGGGGGGGCGCCCACGCAGAAACTGAAGAATCAAAACACTCATGCCTACGAATTACAAATACCACAATTCCATAGCATTGATGCTGGGCAGTTAAAAGTGAGATCAAACTGCAATAATCCTATAGTGTAGATGCACCCTATGTTCTCCAGTATGACTCTGTGATCAATATCTGACCTTGAGTTGTTGGGAGAGGTGGGGAACACACAACAACAACAACAACAACAACAACAACAACAACAACGAATCCTAGAGTGGGAAGAGACCTCCTGGGCCATCATCCAGTCCAACCCCATTCTGCCAAGAAGCAGGAAAATTGCATTCAAATCACCCCCGACAGATGGCCATCCAGCCTCTGTTTCAAAGCCTCCAAAGAAGGAGCCTCCACCACACTCTGAGGCAGAGAGGTCCACCATTGAGCAACTCTCACAGTCAGAAAGTTTTTCCTCATGTTCAGATGGAATCTCAGCACTATGAAGAACTTTCTGACTGTGAGAGATATTATTGCATTTCGTAGAGAGGCGTTCTCTCCATTCCTTCAGATTTAACCAAATCTGCGAAGAATCAAATCCACGAAAGTCAAAACCGCAAACAGAAAAATGCCTGGATATGAATGCTCTTCATTATATTGGTCATCACATTTGGGAAGGAGGAATTAATTAACGAAAGCTAATAATGGTTGCTATTTCACTTTGGCTGCTTGGCTATTGCATGCTCTGGCGGATGCATCCTGCGTGATGCTCGATGACATCACCAAGCCCAGCGTCTGATGACATCACAAGGTGCCACCCACTGGAGCAATGGGAAAGCACTGGGTGCAACTGTTTGCCGAGTGAAGCCATCGGCCGATAAACTTTGTATTTGTCAAGGACTGTGTGCAGACCACGTCGTTTGCCGGCCAAAACACACATTTCCCTGAATGACCGTTCTCTCTCCCTTTTGCAAAACTGGGAACAAAGGCAGCTGGGAAGATGCAAAGGAGCAAAGCCACATTGCAGCTCAAGGGGTGCCAGGCAGTCAAGGCGAAGGCAGGGCTGAACGGCACCCCAAAACACAGACTTTTAAAGGCAAAGGAAAGGAGAGAACGATAAACTTGCATGTGAAGCATAGAATCAAACAATCAAAGAGTTGGAAGAGACCTCCTGGGCCATCATCCAGCCCAACCCCATTCTGCCAAGAAGCAGGAATGTTGCATTCAAATCACCCCTGACAGATGGCCATCCAGCCTCTGTTTAAAAGCCTCCAAAGAAGGAGCACCTACCACACTCCGGGGCAGAGAGTTCCACTGCTGAACGGCTCTCACAGTCAGGAAGTTCTTCCTCGTGTTCAGATGGAATCTCCTCTCTTTTAGTTTGAAGCCATGGCTCCATTGCGTCCTAGTCTCTCTCCAGGGAAGCAGAAAGGAAGCTTGCTCCCTCCTCCTCCCTGTGGCTTCCTCTCACATATTTATACATGGCTCTCATCATGTCTCCTCTCAGCCTTCTCTTCTTCAGGCTAAACATCCCAGCAGCTCCTTAAGCCACTCCTCATAGGGCTTGTTTTCCAGACCCTTGATCATTTTAGTCACCCTTCTCTGGACACATTCCAGCTTGTCAATATCTCTCTTGAACCAACCAAGGAAGAGTGTCGTTCAATCCACACGAAGGCCTTGAACTCCTGGGTGCATCTACACCAGTGTCTCTCAACCGGGGGGTCGCAATCCCTGTGGGGGTCCCGTGGGGGTGTCAGAGGGGTCACCAAAGACCAAGAGAAAACACAGTATTTTCTGTTGGTCATGGGGGTTCTCTGTGGGAAGTTTGGCTCATTTCTATTGTTTGGTCCAGATCCATCATTGTTTGAGTTTTGCTCATTGATTGCTCTTTGATTGTAGGTGAACTATAAATCTCAGAGCCCCTGGTGGCACACTAGGTTAAACTGCTGAGCTGCTAAAACTTGGTGACTGAAAGGTCGTAGGTTCAAATCTGGGAAGCGCCGTGGGCTTCCGCTGTCAGCCCCAGCTTCTGCCAACCTAGCAGTTCAAAAACATGCAAATGTGAGTAGATCAATAGGTACTGCTCCGGCGGGAAGGTAATGGTGCTCCTTGCAGTCATGTTGGCCACATGATCTTGGAGGTGTTTACAGACAACGCCGGCTATTCGGCTTAGAAATGAAGATGAGAACTAACCCCCAGAGTCAGACACGACTGGACTTAATCCTAGAATCAAAGAGTTGGAAGAGACCTCCTGGGCCTTCATCCAGTCCAACCCCATTCTGCCAAGAAGCAGGAATATTGCATTCAAATCACCCCTGACAGATGGCCAACCAGCCTCTGATTAAAAGCTCCCAAAGAAGGAGCCTCCACCACACACTGGAGCAGAGAGTTCCACTGCTGAACGGCTCTCACAGTCAGGAAGTTCTTCCTCATGTTCAAATGGAATCTCCTTTCTTGTAGTTTGAAGCCATTGCTCCATTGCGTCCTAGTCTCCAGGGAAGCAGAAAGGAAGCTTGCTCCATCCTCCTCCCTATGGCTTCCTTTCACATATTTATACATGGCTATCATATCTCCTCTCATCTTTCTCTTCTTCAGGCTAAACATGCCCAGCTCCTTAAGCCGCTCCTCATAGGGCTTGTTCTCCAGACCCTTGATCATTTGAGTCGCTCTCCTCTGGACACATTCCAGCTTGTCAATATATCTCTTGAATTGTGGTGCCCAGAATTTGACACAATATTCCAGGTAAAGTGGTCTAACCCAAGCGGAATAGAGCATGGGGAGCAGGACTTCCCTAGATCTAGACACTATGCTCCTCTTGATGCAGGCCAAAATCCCATTGGTTTTTTTTTTGCCGCCACATCACATTGTTGGCTCATGTTTAACCAACAATGTGATGTGGCGGCAAAAAAAGCCAATGGGATTTTGGCCTGCATCAATAGGAGCATAGTGTCTAGATCTAGGGAAGTCATGCTACCCCTCTATTCCGCTTTGTCAGGGGAAAAGCTTTACCTTTACTTATAAATCCCAGCAACTACAACTCCCAAATGTCAAGGTCTATTTTCCCCAAAACCCACCAGCATTCAAGTTTGAGTGTATCTGGTATTTGTGCCAAATTTGGTACAGTAATAAAAATCCATCCTGCATATCAGATATTTACATTACGATTCATAACAATAGCAAAATGACAATTATGAAGTAGCAACCAAAATAATGTTATAGTTGGGGATCACCACCACATGCCAGAGTTTACTCTGGCATAGACACTGAGAACTGGGAAGCTCTGGCCCTTGAGCGCTCCAGCTGGAGGTCAGCTGTGACCAGCAGTGCTGCAGAATTTGAGGAGGCACGAGTGGAGGGTGAAAGAGAGAAACGTTCCAGGAGGAAGGCGCGTCAAGCCAACCCTGACCGGGACCGCCTTCCACCTGGAAACCAATGCCCTCACTGCCGAAGAAGATGCAGAGCAAGAATAGGGCTCCACAGCCACATACGGACCCACAAGAATATTGGAAGACAATCATCCTCGGAAAGTGAGGGATCGCCTAAGTAAGTAAGTACCAGCACATGAGGAACTGTATCAAGGGGTCGTGGCACGAGGAAGGTTGAGAACTACTGATCTACACTGTAGAATTAATGTAGTTTAGAAAGATCGTAGGTTCGATTCCGGGGAGCGGCGTGAGCTTCCGCTGTCAGCCCTAGCTTCTGCCAACCTAGCAGTTCGAAAACATGCAAATGTGAGTAGATCAATAGGTACCGCTCTGGCGGGAAGGTAACGGCGCTCCATGCAGTCATGCCGGCCACATGACCTTGGAGGTGTCTACGGACAACGCTGGCTCTTCGGCTTAGAAATGGAGATGAGCACCACCCCTCAGAGTCAGACATGACTGGACTTAATGTCAGGGAACTACCTTTACCTTTACCTTTAACAACACGTTTGCAACTCATTGCTATAGAATCCCAGGAGTTTGGACTGGAAGAGAAGGCGAGAGATCTTGCAAAACGAAAACTCCTGTGATTGCACAAGTGGGGTGAAAGTGCATCCATTCTACAGTGTAGATGCACCCTGGGACTCTTTCATGAGGATGGATGGGATACTGAGAATTTCTTTCGTTGGATACATGACTTCCGGCTGTTTGGAAAGGATTGCAATGAGGATGCCTTTGAATGACCAAGAGAGCAATGCTCCAAAGTGGCAAAGTTAGAAATCTGGGGAGAAAAAAGCTAGATGGATGAGAGGCATTTGGAAGAGGCTCGCCAAGGTTTCCCAAGCGCTTTCCGTCCATTCTGAAACCGATCCGTCTTGCCCATCCTGAGGCCAAACAAACGGATGCGAAAACCCGAAAGACATTTGTCATTTTGAACGTTTTAAGAGTTCCATTACTGCTTTTACTACAATGGCTGGGGCTGTAAAGTGTGCCAAGCTCCACGGACCACGAGGGAAAGGCAGCCGTGGTTGCCAAGGCCAGGGATGTGGACGGCGGGCATAAATAAGGCTGGCAGCTGATCCTTAATGAAGGGGCCGTAAATTGCAGCACGGAATGGAGTCCAAGGGCCTTCAATTTTGCAAGCATCTGTCGGTCCTCCCCATTAACCGTCCCTTCGCCGCCTCTGCTCAATTTCAAACCATTTCAGAGCCCATCTTGGAGAAATCCCTCACCAAGCACATGGCAAATGTGGAAAACGAAAAGAGAAGTGTTCATTGCCTTCTCATACCCTCCAATTATTGCAATTGGGCAGATTAATCCTCTGCCATCCCATATTTTCCAAGAAAATGTCCCAGTTTCTGTCTCCTTCCTCCTCCTTTGTCCTCAGCTGGCGACAGTCGCTGCAAACTGAGTTCAAAGGCCTAAAGTCATTTAAAATAATAATAATAATTAGTACTTAATAATTAATAATCAATAATTAATATATAATAAATAACATCTAATAATTACTAATAAAGCAGTAATCAACAATAATCAATAATAATAATCAATAATAAATAATTAATACATAAATAATAACTAAACATCCCCTTCAAGAGGAGAAGGGCAAGGTAGAAATGCATGAAATAAATAAATAAAACATTAATAATAATTAATGATAACAACACATTAATAATCAATAAAAAATTTAATAATTATAATAATTAATACATAAATAATTAATACATAAATCATAACTAAACATCCCCTTCAAGAGGAGAAGGGCAAGGTAGAAATACATGAAATAAATAAATATAACATTAATAATAATTAATAATAACAACACATAATAATCAATAAAATAATTAATATTTATAATTAATAATTAATACATAAATAACTCTTAATAAATAATTCATAATAAAATTAAAATAATCAATAATACAAAAGTAGTAACTAACAATGAATAAATAATTATTAATAATTTAAAATAATCAATAATCAATAATATTCAAGGATAAAGAGTTAATACCTAAATAATAACTAGCAATTAATAAATAATTAAAATGATTAAAAACAAATAACAAAAATAATATAAATAATAATCAATAATCAATATATAAATAACGAATAATTAATTAATAATTAAAATAAATAAGAATAATATTAAGAATAAATAATAAATAATTCACACTCCATAATTAATATCAATAACAATCAATATTATTAATACCCTGCTTTTTCCTATCTATAAGGAGACTCAAATCAGCTAGATATCCATTATTATTATTATTATTATTATTACTATGTTTAGTTGTAATAATTAATAATTATTTATGACCTGCTGGTACATTTCTCTTCCATTAGCTTCCATTAAAAATCTTGCCCCTTCCTGCAGAAATACTGTTTTTAATACTATTTATTAGGGCTGGGCGGTTTCGTTTCGTTAATTCGTAATTCGTTAATAATTCGTTAATTTTTTCAATTACAAAACGATAACGAACCATTCTGGAGCAATTATTAAAAAAACGAATTTTCCAAAACGTTTTGTAAATGCTTCGTATTTCGATATTGTATTCGTTTCGTTATTGTTTTGAGGTCGTTTCGTTATTATTTCCGCATGTCTGGGCCAGTTTTATGGTTTAATTAGTGAAAAAAAATTATAATATCACACCAACAGTCAACAACAGAGGGAGAGGGAAGCTTCAGAAGGTTTTGGAGGTTTTTTAGCGTATTTCGCGGTCGCGTCCGCCATTAACGAATCGATTCGTTATTGTTTCGGAAATCGATTCGTTATTTTTTTACCATTTATGAAATTTCGTAAATATCGAACTTTTTAAAAGGAAAATTTTGTAATTATTTTAAATATCGAAACAAAAACCCCCAAATACAAATCGATTTTAGAAACAAATTTTTCCGTTGTTACCCAGGCCTACTATTTATATTTAATTCTATTTTATTTATTTATTTATTTATTTATTTATTATTCGAACTTCTATGCGGCCACTCCCCTGGGGCTCGGTGGCTTACAAGAGCAGGCTAAAATCTAACACAATTTAAAAACAATTTAAAACAATTTAAAAACAACACTATCAAACATTAAAAGCCTGTCGAAACAGATATGTCTTCCATGCCCTGCGGAAAGCTGGTAAGTCCCGCAAGGCACGGACTTCAGGTGGCAGAGTATTCCAGAATGATGGAGCCACTGCTGTGAAGGCTCTGCGTCTGGTTGCTGTTAGACCCAAGGTCTTGACACTGGGGACTTCCAATAAATCTTGGTCCTCAGAGCGGAGGGATCTCTGGGGTTGGGAGGGGGTGAGGAGGCGGTCCCTCAGGTACATCGGCCCCAGACCATGCCAGGCCTTCAAGCTGAGTACCATCCCTTTGAAAGTGATCCAGTGCTCAGTGGGTAACCAATGCAGCTGCAAGAAGATTGGGGTGATGTGGCATCTCATCGGAATTCCCGCAAGAAGCCGAGCAGCTGCGTTTTGTACCAACTTGAGCTTCCGGATCACCGACAGAGGGAGGCCAATGTAGAGGGCGTTACAGTAGTCCAGTCTTGAGATGACCATGGCCTGGATCACCGTAGCCAGGTCGTCCCTGGACAGGGAGGGGGCCAGCCGTATAGCCTGCCGCAGGTGAAAGAAAGAAGGCGGTTCTGCTCACGGCGGAGAGAGACCTGGGCCTCCATCCTCAGCAGAAAGAGGGTCCAAAAAGGATTCCCAGGCTCTTGACCAACGAGGACGGGCGTAGCGCCTCACCATCCAGGGTAGGCAGCTGGACGTCCCCACTGCCCGGTCGACCCAGCCATAGGATCTCCGTCTTTGCTGGATTCACCCTCTTAATGTTTGCATATTTGTATATTTTAAATTATATGTGAATGCTTTTATGTGAAGCCGCTTTGAGTCTCCTTCGGGAATGATAAATAAAGATATCAATAAATTTTTTTTGTCGTGTCAGGAGCAACCGCTCCTGTTGTGAGATCAATAATAATGGTAATAGAGTCGTGCAAAAGCAAACTGTTGCATCCTCCCCTGGTTTGTATGTTTTTCCTCATTGCGGACACGTTCTGATGTGACTTGAGCGCAGTTTTCACCCGTGAACTGTTGGAAGGGTTGCAATGCACCAAGGATGCCCAATTACTTTCTTGAAGCATTGCAACGAGTAACTGGAACTAATTACTTATCTATGACTCTGCAATGTAGATATGGCTGCCTGGGTTTCGTTTAAATAGGGAGATCAAATGGCACAATTGGAGCAAAGGTCCACCTTGTTTGCCACAAAAGGCGGCTTCCGCAAGCCCAAAAGGCATTGCTTGCTCTTTGCCGTCAAGGAAAGGAATGTTTCCCTCGGCTTGCCTTGTTGCATTAGATAAAACAACTTTGTATCCCATTACTGGCATACCAAGTCTATTCCCAAGTCACACTTTGTACCAAACTGTTTTGTTTGGGAGCGCTGATGCAAAATATTCACGCAATGTGAACAACATGGGATTCTATAGAACAGGCCTGGGCAAACTTGGGCCCTCCAGGTGCTTTGGACTCCAACTCCCACAATTCCTAACAGCCTGCCGGCTGTTAGGAATTGTGGAAGTTGGAGTCCAAAGCACCTGGAGGGCCCAAGTTTGCCCAGGCCTGTTCTATAGGGTCTGCTCCTTGCATCGCAGAGACCCCCAAGGGCCATCTAGTCCAACCCTATAAAAGACAACACAACTAAAACCCTCCCGAAAGATGCCCTTGTAGCCTCCGCTGAAAGAAACTGAGCATAGAGTGGGAAGCATGCACCAATCCTGATTTTTTTTTTTGTAGTGTCAGGAGCAACTTGAGAAACTGCAAGTCACTTCTGGTTTGAGAGAATTAGCCATCTGCAAGGACGTTGCCCAGGGGATGCCTGGATGAATTGATGTTTTTTTTTATCATCCTTGTGGGAGGCTTCTTTCATGTCCCTGCATGAGTAGCTGGAGCTGATAGAGGGAGCTCATCCGGCTCTCTCCAGATTCGAACATGCGACCTGTCGGTCTTCAGTCCTGCTGGCACAGGGGTTTAACCCACTTTGCCACCGGGAGCTCCACCAATACTGGTTGGAAGAAAGGGACAGTGTTATAACTGATATGCGTAAGAGGAATTATTATTATTATTATTAGTAGTAGTAGTAGTAGTAGTAGTATGAATAGTAGTATTATTATTATATTTAGCTTTAGCTTCAGGAAATACTGCTAGTCCTAAAAATGAGAGTGGAAAACAACAAAGCTGGCAGGGAGTGGCTGGGAGATTTATAATAGCTGTTTCAAGACCTCAGGTGCCTGTTTAGGGTAGCGCGCCCTACTTAACTGTCACTGGGGAGAATGCAACCTCTCTGTCTTTTCATTGCTCAATCATCTGCAATATCCTGACAGAAATAGAACTTTCCTCTGCCTCAATTTCTGGTGCATTGGATTCAGAGAGACCATCAGTATCGGGAGTGGTAACTTCCTGCCAGTCTTCCTCCTCTTTACTGAATCTTATGGCATTCGGGAGTGAGTTATAGCAAAGTCACACTTTCTCATCCTCAATGGAAACCAAAGGCAAATCTCCTCTGCACAAAGTTTGCAAAGGAAACAATATGATCACACACTGGAAACAACTTGAAGGGATGGAACAGCAACGAAGTACGAGGGTTGAATGAAAAGTAATGCCTCCAACTTCGTAGCTCCTCAACAGATGGCAGTACTGGTACGCGGCAGGTACTGGCTTGTTCAGTAGACCCTCCTCTACAGTTCCATTTTGGCAGGAAGCCTTATCATTGAATGGTTGTGTTGTTAAAGTGCAAATATGGGACCCTGCGCAGACAGTCGGTCAATGCGACTTAAGCAATATGCAGTCATTGAATTCTTGACAGCAAAAGGTGTCACCCCAAAGGAGATTCATCAGAGAATGCAAGCTGTTCATGGTGATTGTGTTGATGGGAGTACTGTGCATCATTGGGCGAGTAAGTTTAAAGATGTTTAGGTGACCGACCATCTGCGCAGGGTTCCATACTTCGCACTTTAACAACACAACCGTTCAAGGCTAAGGATTCCCACCAAAATGGAACTGTAGAGGAGAGTCTACTGAACAAGCCAGTCCCTGTTCCATACCAGTACTGCCATCTGTTGAGGAGTTACGAAGGTGGAAGCATTACTTTTCATTACTTTTGGTGTAACACCTTCTGCTGTCAAGAATTCAATGACTGCACGTTGGATAAGTCGCATTGACCAACCATCTGCACAGGGTTCCATACTTTGCACTTTAACAACACAACCGTTCAAGGCTAAGGCTTTCCGTCAAATGGAACTGTAGAGGAGAGTCTACTGAACAAGCCAGTCCCTGCCGCATACCAGTACTGCCATCTGTTGAGGAGTTACAAAGGTGGAGGCATTATTTTTCATTACTTTTGGAGTGACACCTTCTGCTGTCAAGAATTCAATGACCGCACTTGCTTAAGTCGTATTGACCGACTGTCTACGCAGGGTTCCATACTTCACACTTTAACAACACAACCATTCAATGCTAAGGTTTCCTGCCAATATGGAACTGTAGAGGAGAGTCTACTGAACAAACCAGTACCTGCCGCATACCAGTACTGCCATCTGTTGAGGAGTTACAAAGGTGGAGGCATTATTTTTCATTACTTTTGGAGTGACACCTTCTGCTGTCAAGAATTCAATGACTGCACGTTGCTTAAGTTGCATTGACACTTTAACAACACTTTAACAACACAACCGTTCAATGCTAAGGCTTTCCGTCAAATGGAACTGTAGAGGAGAGTCTACTGAACAAGCCAGTCCTTTCCGCATACCAGTACTGCCATCTGTTGAGGAGTTACAAAGGTGGAGGCATTACTAATTCCTGACTATCTCCTTTAAGACTAAATGCAGCTTAACAGAAAAGCATCATCACCACCATTCAAAACATAGACAGTACTAACACAATTCCTCGGGATTCCAATGGGCTGGAATCCCTCCCTATGGCTTCCCCACTTGGCCTGCTCTGTCCCTCTCTCTTTCAATAATAATAAATCTGTATTTGTCTCCCGCTTTCCTTCCACCAAGAGGCCCAAAGCGGCTCCCAACATCTCCCAACAGTACAAATCCAAGATCAGAGCCAAAGGCCTCCATCGATCGCTTCTGCAGGCGCTTCCCAGAGTTGCATCGATTTTGCTCAAAGTCCTCTTTCTCTCTCGAACAATTCCAGAAATGGGTGAGCAAGCGTGCAAGGCAATCGTGCCGGGGAAGTGAGCTCAGGGCTGGGTGGGGTTTGGAAGCTCTTCCTGAGTCTGTGGTCAAAGCTGCCCTTTGACGCTATTGCTTTACTCGTGTCGCCTGACCTCAAGGCTGCTGCTCCTTTCGTTCGTTTGGAAGAAAAGGGTGGAACTGTTTTGCTTTTTTTCTCCTATTCTTCCCATGTCTTTTCTGTCTTGCAAGGTGGGTCCGTCCCATGCCTTCAATGTGCCAGCAGCCAAGCGGGTTGGTTGAGTAACAACCAGGGATCTGAGTCAATCACAGCATCATAGAACCATAGAATAATAGAGTTGGAAGAGACTCTCAAAGGCCATCTAGTCCAACCCCTTTCTGCCCTGCAGGAAAAGCACAATCAAAGCACCCCCAACAAATGGCCACCACTCAATAATATTAATAATAATAATAATAATAATAATAATAATAGAGTTTGAAGAGACCCTTAAGTGCCATCTAGTCCAACCCCCTTCTGCCAAATAGGTAAAGCACAATCAATACACCTCTGACAGATGGCCATCCAGTCTCAATACTACTACTACTACTACTAATAATAATAATAATAATAATAGAAGAGTTGGAAAAGGCCCTCAAAGGTCATCTAGTCCAAACCCCTTCTGCTATGCAGGAAAAGCACAATCAAAGCACCCCCCAACAGGTGGCCATGCACACATAATAATAATAATAATAATAATAATAATAATAATAATAATTATAATTATAATTATAATTATAATAATAATAATCTCATTTGCTTTGACATACTGTGGTTTTGTGTCAGAATAATAATAATAATAATAATAATAATAATAATAATAATAATAATAATACAAGAGTTTGAAGAGCCCTGCAAGGGCCATCTAGTTCAACCCCCTTCTGCCAGATGGGAAAAGCACAACCAAAGCACCTCCGACAGATGGCCATCCAGTCTCAATGATGATGATGATGATAGAAGAGTTGGAAGAGATCTGCAAGGGCCATCTAGTCCAATCCCCTTCTGCCATGCAGGAAAAGCACAATCAAAGCACCCCAAACAGATGGCCACCCAGCCTCAATAATAATAATAATAATAATAATAATAGAAGAGTTGGAAGAGACCTGCAAGAGCCATCTAGTCCAACCCCCTTCTGCCATGCAGAAAAGCACAATCAAAGCACTCCCAACAGATGCCTATCCACACTCAATAATAATAATAATAATAATAATAATAATAATAATAATCTCATTTGCTGTGACATACTGTGGTTTTGTGTCAGTAAAATAATAATAATAATAATAATAATAATAATAATAATAATAAAAGAGTTTGGGGAGACCTGCAATGTTTAATATTTATGTCATGTTATATCATAGAATGAATCATGGAAAATAGAAAATACTGTACATGGCCATCTACTCCAACCCAAATCTGCCATACAGGAAAAGCACAATCAAAGTATCCCTGACAAATGGACATCCAGCCTCTGTTCAAAAGTTTCCAAAGATTGAGCTTCCTCTGGACTCTGAGGCAGAGAGTTCCACTGTTGAACAGCTCTTCTTACAGTCAGGAAGTTCTTCCTCGTGTTCAATGGACCTGACAAATGGACATCCAGTCTCTGTTCAAAAGTTTCCAAGGATGGAGCTTCCTTTGGTCTCTGTGGCAGAGAGTTCCACTGTTGAACAGCTCTTCTTACAGTCAGGAAGTTCTTCCTCATGTTCAGTGGATTCTCCTTCCCTGTAATTAAGCTCCATTGAGTCGTAGTTTCCAGGACAGCAGAAAACAATCCTCTTCCCTCTTCCTTAGGACATCCTATCAGATATATACACATGGCTCTTATGTCTCCTCTCAACCTTCTTCTCTGGAGGTTAAACATGCCCAGCTCTGTAAGAAGATCTCCAAGATCTTTCTCAGAGGGATTATTCATGGTCACCAGACCTTGGATCCCTTTATGTTCCCTCTTCCTCTGGGCTCCTTCCAGCTTAGTCAAGATCTCTTTTTGAATGGCGGGTTCCCAAACTGGACACAGGGTGATTCCAGGTGATACAAAGCAGGATAGAGAGGCACGATAACTTCCTTCAATCTGGACACGAGGCTCCTTTGGATGCAGCCCAAAATCTCATTGGCTTTCTGAGCTGCTGCATCGCAAGTCGAGTGCTGCCTCCCTCTTGCAAAAGCCTCCCAAGTGCAGTCGAGTTGCAACAGGTCGCAAGGAGGCACCTGGAGAGAGCTGGGGCATGCAAGCAAGGGTGACTCATTCCCTTCTCCCCATCCTCTCCTCTCCCTCTGCCAAGGAAACTCCCAGCCTGGCTCGGATACACAAGGCGGGATACACAAGGCGGGAAAGCTGCATTTGTACAAGGCAAAGCAACAACCGCAAAATGGAACGGTGTGACCCAAAGGGGATGAGTCCAGCGTCTTCAACTGAGAAGGCTCATAGAGTTGGACGGGACCTCTAATCCAGTGTTTCTCAACCTGGGGGTCAGGACCCCTGTGGGGGTTGCGAGAGGGTGCAAAGGGGTCGCCAAAGACCATCAGAAAACATAGTATTTTCTGTTGGTCATGGTGGTTCTGTGTGGGAAGTTTGGTCCAATTCTATCGTTGATGGGGTTCAGAAAGTTATTTCATTGTGGGTGAACTATAAATCCCTCTCAAATGTTAAGGTCTATTTTCCTCAAACTCCTCCAGTGTTCACATTTTGGCATATTGAGTATTTGTGCCAAGGTTGGTCCAGATCCATCATTGTTTGAATCCACAGTGCTCTCTGGATGTAGGTGAACTACAACTCCAAAAATTCAAGGTCAATGTCCACCACATCCTCCCAGTATTTCCTCTTGGTCATGGGAGTTCAGTGACATCATTGGTGGTGTTCAGAATGCTCTTTGATTGTAGGTGAACTATAAATCCCAGCAACTACAGCTCCCACGTGACAAAATCAATCCCCTCCCAACCCCACCAGTATTCAAATTTGTGCATATTGGGTATTTGGGATTTCAAAATACATCCTGGATATAAGATATTTACATTACGATTCATAACAGTAGCAAAATTACAGTTATGACGTAGCAATGAAATGTTATGAGTGGGGGTCACCACAACATGAGGAACTGTACTAAGGGGTCGCGACATTAGGAAGGTTGAGAAACTGCTCTAATCCAAGAACAAAAATTGTATTACATAGTATCTATCTTCTATATCTATCTATCTATCTATCTATCTATCTATCTATCTATCTATCTATCTATCTCCTATCTTCTATATATCTATATAAATAAAAATGTCATGTTCGTTTGTGGGATTAACAGAACTCAAAAACCACTGGACAAATTGGCACCAAATTTGGACACAAGACACCTAACAACCCAATGTATGTCCTTCACTAAAAAAAATTAATTTGTCATTTGGCAGTTGTAGTTGCTGGAATTTGTAGTTCACTTAAAATCAAAGAGCATTCTTAACCCACCAACAATTGAATTGAACCAAACTTGGCACACAGTTCTCCCATGACCAACAGAAAATACTGGAAGGGTTTGGTGGGCAGTGTCCTTGGGTTTTGGAGTTGTAGTTCACCTACATCCTGAGATCACTGTGGACTCAAACAATGATGGATCTGGACCAAACTCTACACGAATACTCAGTATGCCTTGAAAGGCCACCACAATGAGATGGATGTGGCCCTCGATGGAGCTATCCTATCATTTGGCCAGCATGGCCCTGTAGTAACGTCCAGCCACATTGGGAGAACCGGGGAAATTACACACTCTCAACCCCAGAAACAAGTTGAACACAACACCAACACCAACAGTCTTAGACATGTGCAGGTCATGCTTTCCATTCAGACCTGAAAGGAGCTCTCCAAGGTCCTGGGTTTATTTTCAAGACAGGGTTCTCTGTATTCTTTGATAGTTCTTTTAAAGTTCGGACTAAAAACCCAACTACAGATTCATCCCTCCAAACGTTTCACACAATACAATACCATATCCTGGTGCATGAGTTTGTGTAAGACATAGAGACATTGCAGGGAGACGAATGAAGCTTTAATTATATCCCACCTCATTGCCCAAAGGAATTTGGATGTTTCAAGTTGTTGTTGTTGTTGCTGCTGTTGTCATTGGGTAAGTGCACAACTGGATGGAAATGATAGTTGGCAATATTATTATTATTATTGTTATTATTATAATTATTATTATGGCAATCTCATTGGACAAAGCAGTCGGTTGTCCATGATGTATTATTATTATTATTATTATTATTATTATTATTATTATTGGTTGTCCATGAGTTATTATTATTATTACTACTACTATTATTGCTGTTACTATCACAGTGCATAGATGAAAATAATGCTTGGGGATATTATTATTATTATTATTATTATTATTATTATTATTATTTAATACATGACAAGATTAGTACACAACAAACAAGATCAATATGCTGGCTTATTATTATTATTATTATTACTATTATTATTATTATTATTATTATGGTAATCTCATTGGACAAAGTTGTTGATTGTCCATGATTATTATTATTGGTTGTCCATGAGTAAATATTATTATTATTATTATTATTATTATTATTACTATTATTGCTGTTACTATCATAGTGCATAGATTAAAATACTGCTTGGGGATATTATTATTATTATTATTATTATTATTATTATTATTATTATTTAATACATGACAAGATTAGTACTGAGTCGCCTACGGGCTGAGAGAGTGCAGTATACAAATAAAGTAAATAAATAAATAAATAAATAGTACACAACACACAAGATCAATATGCTGGCTTATTATTATTATTATTATTTTCATATCTACTTGACCTTGTTTATATCCCACCTTACTCCCAATATGGCTCTGAAAGCAAACGGTCCCTGAACAGGAAGGTGAACCAAAGAACCGACAAGAGAAAAGCAAACATTCTCTATAGCAGTGTTTCTCAACCTGGGGGTCGGGACCCCTGGGGGGGTCGTGAGGGGGTGTCAGAGGTGTCGCCAAAGACCAGTAGAAAACACATTATTTTCTGTTCATCATGGGGGTTCTGTGTGGGAAGTCTGGCCCAATTCTATCGTTGGTGGGGGTTCAGAATGCTCTTTGATTATAGCTGAACTATAAATCCCAACAGCTACAACTCCCAAATGTCAAGGTCTATTTCCTCCAGTCTCCACCAGTGTTCAAATTTGGGTATATTGAGTATCCGTGCAAAGTTTGGTCCAGATCCATCATTGTTTGAGTCCACAGTGCTCTTTGGATGTAGGTGAACTACAACTCCAAAACTCAAGGTCAAGGCCCACCAAACCCTTCCAGTCTTTTCTGTTGCTCATTGGAGTTCTGCATGCCATCATTCGTGGAGTTAAGAATGCTCTTTGAGTGTAGGTGAACTATAAATCCCAGCAACTACAACTCCCAAATGACAAGATCAATCATCCCCCCCAACCCCACCAGTATTCAAATTTGGGCATATTGGGTATTTGTGCCAAATTTGGACCAGTGAATGTAAATACATCCTGCATATCAGATATTTACATGACGATTCATAACAGCAGCAAAATTACAGTGATGAAGTAGCAACAAAAATAATTGTATGGTTGTGGGTCACCGCAACATGAGGAATTGTATTAAGGGGTCATGGTATTTGGAAGGATGAGAAACACTGCTCTATAGCCTTCGTCTTTGTTGAACGAATTCCCCAAATTACCTCCTTATCCACAGATCCAATATCCACATTTCATTTGTTCATTATGTGACCCACATAATGTCTTGGGTAAGTGTTTGTGTGTCTCTCTACATCATTTATCACGATTCAATGATACGTTTCCAGTCCAAACAAAGTCAAAATATAGGTTTGCTGTTATCCACGGCTTCGAGTATCTCACAGAAGCCAGCATGATGGGTTTCCATATCTCCATGGCTTCCAAGCTATGCACATTTCCTTCTTTTTCATTTACTACAATGACTCAAAAGTATTTATTCCCATTTTGAAGCCATAAACTGCTGGGATTAGCCTGCGGGACTCCGTCTGTCCAGCTTCACAAAGCAAATACTCCAGCGCTCTGCCTTGGAACAGGAACGCGAGCTTCAGTCTTGCTTTATGGGAGGCGCACTCAACTCCCTCTCCCTCGAGTCTCTCACAAGCAGCTGAGAAAAACGGCAGGAATGTGCTAAATCACTAGCACTGCATAGACATAATAATAAGATCAGCCTTTGTGTTTGTTTCTTTTCGAACCAGTCACCTAAACAAGATCCACAGTTCCTGGCTATCCTTTCCAGAAAATGGACTTTTGCTATAAGGAAGACCACATTGAAGCGCCTTTTGCCGTTCTTCTCTCCCCTCCAAACACTTCCTACTTGGCGCACAAGCAAAAGGCCACTCGTGTTGGAAAGTGGGTCACATAAAACCACAGAGGAAGCACTGGTTTAACCAAAGCAAAGAGACGTGACTCCAGAAATACTGCAGAAAGGATCTCAACTACAGAGGAGGAGGAGCGCTTTGTGAGTTTGGCCACCATCACCCAACTACAGGAAGTTGTTGGGGACATAGAACTAGTTATATTATTGTCTGCCAACCAGTTAAACCTTGACTTATGGGGACTCTATGAATGAGAGACATCCAAGTGTCACTCACAGCCCTGTTCAGGTCTTGCAAAGCCAGAGCAGCCATATTGGCATCTTGGTGGAGCAGATCCTTCTTCAACATGTTCTTCTTCTTCTACCATAGCCTTATGGGGAGCCCATGAAGGAGAGACCTCCAAGTTACTCTCTATTCAGGTTTTGCAAACCCAAGGCAGCCGTGGTGGCCTCCTGGATGGAGTCAACCCATCTCTTCTTTTCCTACTGCCTTATGAGGACCCCATGAAGGAGAGACCTCCAAGTATTTCCAAATCAGGACAGAAATGGTGGCAGATCCTTCTTCAACGTGTTATTCCTCTTCTAGTATTGTGTTATGGGGTCCCCATGAAGGAGAGACCTCCAAGTCATCACCTGTCACCAACAGCCCTATTCGGGTCTTGCAAAGCCACGGTGGCCTCCTGGATGGAGTCAAGCCATCTCTTCTTTTCCTACTGCCTTATGAAGACCCCATGAAGGAGAGACCTCCAAGACTTACCAAATCAGGGCAGACATGATGGCTTCCGGGATGGAGCAGATTCTTCTTCAATGTGTTATTCCTCTTCTAGTATTGTGTTATGGGGTCCCCATGAAGGAGAGACCTCTAAGTCACCCTCTGTCATCAATAGCCCTATTCAGGTCTTGCAAAGCCAAGGCAGCCATGGTGGCCTCCTGGATGGAGTCAACCCATCTCTTCTTTTCCTACTGCTTTACAAGATCCCATGAAGGAGAGACCTCCAAGACTTTCCAAATTAGGGCGGACATGGTGATTTCCTGGATGGAGCAGATCCTTCTGCAATGTGTTCTTCTGGCCATTCCACAAATGAAAGGTCTCCAAGTCACCCTGTCCTTTTCAGGTTTTGCAAAGTTGGGACACATAGTGGTGTCCTGGATGGAACAGATCCTTCTGCAACATGTTCTTCCTCTTTTAGCATTGCCTTATGGGGACCTCATGAATGAGAGACCTCCAAGTCACCCTCAGTCATAAACAGCCCTATTCAAGTCTTGCAAAACGAGGACATCCATGGTGGCTTCCTGGATGGAGCAGATCCTTCTGCAATGTGTTCATTCTCTTCTACCATTGCCTTATGGGGCAACCATGGATGAGAGACATCCCAAGTCTTCCTATCACTCAGGGCAGCCACAGAGAGTTCTTGGTGGAATCAGCCCTTCTCCAATGTGTCTCCTTCCTGTTTTCCTATTGCCTTGTGAGGACCCCATGAAGAAGAGACCGCTAAGTCTTTCCAAGTCAGATCAGTCATGGTGGCTTCCTGGACAGAGCAGATCCTTCTGTACTATGTTCTTATGACAATTCCATGAATGAGGGACCTCCAAGTCAACCCAACTCAGGTCTTGCAAAGCCTGGGCAACCATGGCTTGCAAAGGCAACCCCTTCAGAACAAATATTTTCAAGGAAAACCATATGATAGGTTTGTTTGTGGGTCACTGTAAGTCAGAGGTGGCTTGAAGGCACCCAACAATATCTATCTATCTATCTATCTATCTATCTATCTATCTATCTATCTATTAATATCTATCACTATCTATCTATCTATTCATCTATCTAAGTCAGAGGTGGCTTGAAGGCACCCAGCAATATCTATCTATCTAGTACCTATCTATCTATCTATCTATCTATCTATCTATCTATCTATCTATCTATCTATCTATCTATCTATTAATATCTATCACTACCTACCTACCTACCTACCTACCTATCTGCCTATCTATCTTATTCATCTCTCTATCATCCGTCTATCTATCTATCTATCTATCTATCTATCTATCTATCTATCTATCTATTAATATCTATCGCTATCTATCTATGCATCTATCTATCTATGTATCTATCTATTCATCTATCCATTCAATATCTATCAATATCTATCTCTCTATTAATATCTATCACTATATATGTATCTATCTATTTATCTATCTATTTATCTATCTATTTATCTATCTATTCATCTATCCATCCAATATCTATCAATATCTATCTATCTATGTATTAATATCTGTCACTATCTATCTATGTATCTATCTATCTATTTATCTATCTATTCATCTATCCATCCAATATCTATCAATACCTATCTATCTATTAATATCTATCAATATATATCAATATGTATCTATCTGTCTATCTATCTATCTATCTATCTATCTAACTATTCATCTATCCATCCAACTCATGGGTTGTGTGCTTTTGAGTCCTTTCCAACTTTGAGGGAAGCTGTCACAGGATTGTCTTTCTCTTCCTCTGAGGCTGAGAGAGTGTGACCCTGCTGTAGCCAAGAAACAAATAGAGCAAATAAGAACGCTGGACTGTACTAACAAAACCCCAAATTCCTGGTATTTTGGAATGGGAAAATGGTTCACCTTTCTATTTGCTGTGTGTTTGCATTCCTTTCTTTTCCTGAATGCCCAAGAACTTGGATGAACCCTTGAAGGAACTCTTTGATCCTGTGTCTGTCTCATAATTCTAACTCAGAATCATGGCTGCTGCCTCCATGTGTTGACATGCAATTGCCTGCAAACCTCTCCTTTCTTTACAACCATCTCAGACGTTTATTTCCCAACATCTCAATTGCTTGCTGAAACGTTTGTGCAACCGAGAAAGGGAAATAAAGAGGAATGATTGACGACGACTCGCAAAAGCACGATGCTGGGTTCGAGCGGATAGATTGAGTCCCTCGTTTTCTTCTGAGGCTGAGAGAGTGTGTGCCCACGGTCTCCATGGAGTAAACGTGTGACTATGTTTTGCACCTTTCTGTGAAAGCGAGAGATTTTCGTCCTCCGTTCCCTCCATCTGAGCATAAACAAGACCCCAACGAAAAGGAGAAGTTATGCAACGAAAGACATCAAGCATGGCATCACAAGGCACCACATAAGAATGATGTGCAAAACCACCGTCACGCCGAAAATGCAAAGCACCCCGAGGGATGCTTGTCGGATGCTCCATCTGAGACAGAAACGAGGCTGAATGAAGGAGAGGGAATGGGACAGAGGGATAAAACTACAAATCCCTTTGCATGTTCACACTGCAGAATGAATGCAGCTCAAGATCACTTGACCCAGCATGGTTCAATGCTATGGAATGTGGGATTTGTAGTTTCAGAAGGCGTTCGAGGGCAGAGGCCTCACCAAACTATACATCCCAGGATTTATTAACATGATTGTCCTTTTGAATGTATGGCTGCATCAACACTGTTGGAGAAATACAATTCTAGATCACAAACAACTGTGTCACAATGCTATGGACTGATGGGATTTGTAGTTTCAGAAGGTGTTCGAGTGCTGGGGCCTCCCAGGATTTATTAACATGATTGCCATTTTGTATTTATGAGTGCATCGACACTGTAACACAAATGCAATTCTGGATCTCAAACAACTGTGTCTCAGTGCTATGACATGATGGGATTTGTAGTTTCAGGAGGTGTTGCAGTGCTTTGGGCCTCGCTAAACTAGAAATCCCAGGATTTAATATGATAGCTATTTTGTATCTATGGGAATGATGGGATTTGTAGTTTTAGAAGACATTTGGTTCTCCTCTGCCAAAGAGTGCTTGGGCCTCACCAAACTATAAATCCCAGGAATTAATATGGTAGTCATTTTGTATCTAATTGGGTGCATCAGCACTGTTGGGCAAATGCAGTTGGAGATCACCTGACCTGCCATGGCTCAATGCTATGGAATGGTAGGATTTGTAGTTTTAGAAGGCATATGAGTGCTGGTGCCTCACCAAACCATAAATCCCAGGGTTTAATATGATAGCTATTTTGCATCCATTGGCTCATCTACATCGTTGGATGAATGCAGTTCAAGATTACTTAAACAACCATGGCTCAATGCTATTGAATGGTGGGATTTGTAGTTTTAGAAGGTGTTTAAGTGCTGGGGCCTCACCAAACTATAAATCCCAGGATGTATTAGTATGATAGCTATTTTATATCTATGGGAATGATGGGATTTGTAGATTTTGAAGGCATTTGAATGATGAGGCCTTTCCAAACTAGAAATCCCAGGATTTAATATGATAGCTATTTTGTTTCCATTGGTTCATCGACACTGTTGTACGAATGCAGTTCGACATCCCTTGAACAACCGTGGCTCAATGCTATTGAATGGTGGGATTTGTAGTTTTAGAAGGTGTTTGAGTGTTGGAGCCTCACCA
>NW_026844478.1:1544055-1554055 GCF_025583915.1 Anolis sagrei ordinatus | reverse complement strand
TACGAAGCATTTACAAAACGTTTTTGAAAATTCGTTTTTTTAAATAATTGCTCCAGAATGGTTCGTTATCGTTTTGTAATTGGAAAAATTAACGAATTATTAACGAATTACGAATTAACGAAACGAAACCGCCCAGCCCTAATATTTATATATATATATAGTTCAATTCTGGGCACCACAATTCAAGAGTGATATAGACAAGCTGGAATGTGTCCAGAGGAGGGCGACTAAAATGATCAAGGGTCTGGAGAACAAGCCCTATGAGGAGCGGCTTAAGGAGCTGGGCATGTTTAGCCTGAAGAAGAGAAGGCTGAGAGGAGACATGACAGCCATGTATAAATATGTGAGAGGAAGCCACAGGGAGGAGGAGGGAGCAAGCTTGGCAGTTCAACCTTTAAATCCTCATATCGTGTCAGCTTTTCCTGTTGTTTCTCTGCAATCCTGCTGTCACCTGAGATTGTGACATCGATGATCCATACTTTGTTTTTTTAACAGGACCGTGAGGAGTGTTGTGCTCCAAAACTCTGTCTGTCTGAATCCGGAAGTCCCAGAGGAGTTTGGCGTGTTCATTCTCTGTAACTTTTTCCAGCTTGTGATCCCACCAGTTCTTTGTCCTAGGCAGATGGTGTTGCAACGAATCATCTGAGCAACAGTGTTGTGCCTCTGCTTGTAGTCCATCTGCATGATCTTCTTGCAGCAGCTGAGGATGGGATCTCTTGTTTCATCTGCTTCCTTTCAGAGTCTACACTTGGGATCTGTTGTCGACTTTTCAATTCTGGCTTGGAATGGCCTTGGTTCTAATGGCTTGTTCTTGGGCTGCCAGAATCAGGCCCTCCTTCGTCTCCTTTTCCAAAGTTCCATTTGTAAGCATTGGCCATGTTTTCTCTTTGTCCATTTGGCTCTCATTTTCTCCCAGGAACTGCCCATGGAGAGAGAGCCTTCTTCTTTGGCCAGTTTTCTCTTCTGCTCTGGATTGTATTTTTACGGTATTCCCTCTTTGTCTTTTGCACTTGAAGCAGTTTACTACTCTTGACTTCAGTCCATGTTGGTTCTTGACTGCCTTTCACATCATCTGCCAGTGCGTGTTTCTCTTCTTCCACTGTTTCTTTCACTAGATGAATGGTTATCATAGTAATTGTGTATTAATTGTTTATTAGATTAGGTTATTAACTGTTTTATATTGGTGTTTGAATTCTGCTGTGTTCTGTGTCATGTGAACTGCTGTGAGTCGCCTTCGGGCTGAGAATAGTGGTATAGAAGCAAAGTAAATAAATAAATAAATAGATTATTATTATTGTTATTATTGTTATTATTATTATTGATGCAACATTTTCTAGACTACGGAAAAATGAACCCATGAGCAAACCCTGGCCCATTCACATGCACACGCATGAACACACACGCACATATATATACATAGTTACATACATAAGCGAGTGGGGCATGGAGTGCATGGGACTCCAAAGTTCATGGCATCCAGCCCTTGAGGGCAAAGAGAAGGAAAGGACTAATTGGTTCTTTGGAGATAAGAGTCGCCCAAATGGCCTGCACTTGAACCCAGGGCAATAAAGATAAAGGCAATCGATGGGTGTGCTTTTCAAGTCAAGAGAGAGCCAAGAGGGAAAAGGACCCTGATACCGCTCCCAAATTTGGAAGGTCCACCAGGAAAAGGCGCAACTCTCTTCCTCCTTTCCTTGAGCCGATCTGAAAGGCAGCCAGACTTGCCGAAGTCAAGAGCAGCATTCCTCCGCGCATGAACGGCCTTCCAAAGGAATACCATCTACATACTCTTGCCATTAAGATCGGAGGAGAAAGGTCAGGGGCATCCATTAGGAACAGGAATGGGGCCAATTTGGGGAGGAAGCATCAACAGGAACACGGGGAGAGGCAGCCTTGGTTTTCTCCTCCTCTCCAAAAAGGACCCACACCGTTTCCAATGCAACGAGTAGAGTTGCAGGCACAGAAGGTGCAACGCAAACCAACTTGACAGATCAACTATTGCTGGTAAAACTAGACTTCTTTGGGTAGGTGGTTATACCACAATATTGTTGGAGCCAAGCAGAATCATAGAATCAAAGAATCAAAGAGTTGGAAGAGACCTCATGGGCCATCCAGTCCAACCCCCTTCTGCCAAGCCAAACTACAAGAGAGGAGATTCCATCTGAACATGAGGAAGAACTTCCTGACTGTGAGAGCGGTTCAGCAGTGGAACTCTCTGCCCCGGAGTGTGGTGGAGGCTCCTTCTTTGGAAGCTTTAAACAGAGGCTGGATGGCCATCTGTCAGGGGTGATTTGAATGCAATATTCCTGCTTCTTGGCAGGGGGTTGGACTGGATGGCCCATGAGGTCTCTTCCAACTCTAATTCTATGAAGAATATTGCATTCAAAGCACCCCTGACAGATGGCCATCCAGCCTCTGTTTAAAAGCTTCCAAAGAAGGAGCCTCCACCACACTCCAGGGCAGAGAGTTCCACTGCTGAATGGCTCTCACAGTCAGGAAGTTCTTCCTCATGTTCAGGTGGAATCTCCTTTCTTGTAGTTTGAAGCCATTGTTCCACGTCCTAGTCTCCAGGGCAGCAGAAAACAAGCTTGCTCCCTCCTCCTCCCTATGACTTCCCCTCACATATTTCTACATGGCCCTCATCATATCTCCTCTCATCCTTCTCTTCTTCAGGCTAAACATGCTCAGCTCCTTAAGCCGCTCCTCATAGGGCTTGTTCTCCAGACCCTTGATCATTTGAGTCGCCCTCCTCTGGACACATTCCAGCTTGTTAATACCTCTCTTGAATTGTGGTGCCCAGAATTGGACACAATATTCCAGGTGTGGTGTAACCAAAGCAGAATAGAGGGATAGCATTACTTCCTTAGATCTAGACACAAAGAACATTAGGAAAGCATAATGGGATGAGTTGAACAAAGCCCTATCTGCACTGTGATATTGTGCTGTCGCACGCTGGGCCTGTGCACATGACTGTAGACAGGACATACATTCCATGTGCCCAACGGGACACCGGGGCTGCCTCAGATTAAAGGTCCTTGGACCTCCCCAAAACAAGTTCTGTAGAGGCTTAAAGTAAGTCCAACGAAGTTCTTTATTGATGAAAACAAACAGGTACTTTCAAGCATTCTTAACAGTCTATTGCAGTGTTTCTCAACCTTCCTAATGCCGCGACCCCCTAATACATTCCCTCATGTTGTGGTGACCCCCAACCATCACATTATTTTGCTACTTCATAACTGTAATTTTGCTCTTGTTATTAATTGTAATGCGATTATCTGATAAGCAGGATGTATTTCCATTCACTGGACCAAATTTGGGGGGGGGGGGTTTGATTGATTTTGTCATTTGGGAGTTGTAGTTGCTGGGATTTATAGTTCACCTATAATCAAAGAGCATTCCGAACTCCACCAACGATGGAATTGAACCAAACTTGGCACACAAAACTACCATGGTCAACAGAAAACACAGGAAGGGTTTGGTGGGCATTGACCTTGAGTTTGGAGTTGTAGTTCACCTACATCCAGAGAGCACTGTGGATGTATGATGGATCTGGACCAAACTTGACACAAATATTCAATATGCCCAAATGTGAACACTTGTGGAGTTTTGGGAAAATAGACCTTGACATTTGAGTTGTAGTTGCTGGGATGTATAGTTCACCCACACTCAAAGAGCATTCTGAACCCCACTAACAAGTGAATTGAACCAAACTTCCCACACAGAACCCCCATGACCAACAAAAATACTGTGTTTTCTGGTGGTCTTTGGCGACCCCTCCGACACACCCTGGCGACCCCCGCAGAGGTCCCGACCCCCAGGTTGAGAACCACTGGTCTATTGGCTCTTGCAATCTTGTCCACAGGGAACAGGCACTATCTTCATAACTGTATACTAACTAATGGGGAAATCCTTAACTTCTAATCTGGGCAGTCTGTACTTGCCTCTGTTGGCATGGAGCCCCTGCACCCGGTACCAACTGTGTCTGGCTTCCGCGAGCGACCCTTGCCAAGCAGAGCTTTGTAGACTTCCAGGGGAAAAGAAGGAGTTCAGGTTTCCGTGATGGCTGGCTGAAGTCCCTCAGCAAAGGAGCTGCAAGGCTGTATGATCGTCGACCAAGCTGTGGGACTGTATAACCCTGGCCAAGCTGTAGGCTGTATATCTCCCCGGCCAAGCCGTAGAAGACGAAGCTTTCTACAGGAGCTCTTCGTTCTATGTCCTGTGCGAAAGGCTTCTCTGTGAGAACTGACTCAAAAAGGCTCCTATTCCCTCCAAAACTCAAAAAGCGGCGGGACCAGGGAACCTAACAATAATTGACAGGTGGCTTGCCCTATGATTGCAAACTATAACAGGAAGCCACCTTGCTGCAAAATCCCAAGCCTGGGATTGCAAACAAACATTTAATGCAAAGCAAACAAAATCGGAGCTCCTGGTACAGCTGTACCAGCAGAGATATATTGCAACTTCAGAATGCAGACTAATTGCATCGAAGTGGGTTTATATGGCCAATGTAGACTCAGTTCTATCGGCACTATACGAGTCTACGCTGGCCATTGTAATGCAGTCCAAATGGCAGTGTAGATGGGGCCTACGAGTTCATTCAGTGCATTGGCAGCAATGCGTTGGGTATGAAATTGAAACACAGCATAGATCTCATCCCTGAAACAATGCAATTTGTAACTGAATCTAATACGGAAATTTGGAACCGAAACTCATACAGAAAGCAACGTCCTTGAATGGTTGGCTTTGGAATTGCCAACTTAGGCGAACTTGCACATTGTAACCTCATGAACCAGAGCTGTTCATCAAAGGCTCATTGTTCCTTTTTTGTTTCCATTCGGTTATTGCTGCAAATATATATATATATATATAATACACACACGCAAACACAGAGAGCTAGAATTTCAATACAGATAAAAGCTCCAGAGAGCCCACCTCGCCTCATTTATTTTAATTACTTTCCTTTTCCTTCTGCGTCTAGCGCGGCATCAATCTTGCTCATAGCAACGGCTTGGAAATACTTAATAATATGGTAATGCACTCAGGTTGGAAGTAGAGGGGGAAAAAAGATTCAAAAAAGGATATACACATATATAATATACATATACATATACATATACATATATATACATATATATATATATATATTCATTCCAATGCTAAAATGTGTCTCAATCAAGAGATACAAATGTTTTATTTATTTGTTTATTTAGCGTACT
This sequence comes from Anolis sagrei ordinatus, assembly GCF_025583915.1. NCBI lineage: Eukaryota > Metazoa > Chordata > Lepidosauria > Squamata > Anolidae > Anolis > Anolis sagrei. The sequence goes on along the minus strand of NW_026844478.1, from coordinate 1,548,839 downwards.
AGCTGTACTTGTCATGCATTGCTGTGGCCAACCTTTCCTCCCTCTTTCTCCCCTTCCTTCCCTCCCTCTTTCCTTCCTTCCTTCCCTTTTTTCTTTCCTTCTCTCGTTCCTTCCTTTTCTTCCTCTTCCATTCCTTCTCACCTTTTCTTTCCCTTCTTCATTCTCCCCTTCATTCTTCCTTTTTCTACCTATTCTTGGACTGCAACTCCCAGCAGTCCTCCTGATCTATCTATCTATCTACCTACCTACCTACCTACCTACTACCTACCTACCTACCTACTAGGGCTGGGTAACCACGGAAAAATTTGTTTCTAAACTCGATTCGTTTTTAGGGGGGTTTTTGCGTTTCGTTTTTTAAAAGAATTCCGAATTTTTTCTTTAAAAAGGTTCGAAATATACGAAATTTCGTAAATTACAAAACAATTACGAAACAGCTAAACAACAGAGAGGAAAAAACCAGGCACAGATTAACACCTCCCAGCAACAGATTTTCCCAGGCTCAGGAAGGCCTTCAAATGCTAATGAAGGTGATCAGCTAAACATTCACACCTAACTGCAGAAGGGAAGAGCTCCTTGCCCCACCCCAGCCATTCCACAGATATATAAACCCATTTTTCCTACTTCCAACAGACCTCACAACCTCTGAGGATGCTTGCCATAGATGCAGGCGAAACGTCAGGAGAAATGCCTCTAGAACATGGCTCTATAGCCCGAAAAAACCCACACGAACCTAGTGATTCCAGCCATGAAAGCCTTCGACAATACAATTACGAAACAATTACAAATCGATTCGTTAATGGCGGACGCGATTGCGCAATATGCAAAAAAAAAAAAACCCTCCAAATGGGACAGGGGGAACTTCTGAAGCTTCCCTCTCCCTCTGTTGTTGACTGTTGGTGTGATAATTTATTTTTTATCACTGATAAAACAAACAACAACCCTAAAACTTGCACCAGACATACGGAAACAATTACGAAACAATTTCGAAACAATTACGAAATAAATTGAAAAATTTGTTTCGATTTTTAATTGCTCCTGCATGGCTCGATATCGGATCGTAAGCTAATTTAAATACGAATTAATAACGAATTACGAAATTAACGAACGAAACCGCCCAACCCTACCACGCTGGGATCTAACTATTTGGAGGATTTCTGGGAGTTGCAGTCCAGGAATAGGAAATTGGAAATATGCAGGGGTTGGGATGCTCTCAAAGAAATCCAAGGAGAAGAAAGCTTTCATCCTGGAAGCAGTGCTTTGGATCATCCTCCTCTTCTAAAGGGCCTGGTCTAGGGGATGCTGGGAGCTGTAGTCCAGAAGAGAGTGTGGATATGCTGTTGTGTGTTTTGTTTGCCAAGGGCAGGCATGTAGCTGGGGGGGGGGGATCTTGACGGGCTTCAGCCCCCCCCCCCGAAATTCTCAGGGTGGTCCACAAGAAGGCCTTATGGTAATAATAATAATAATAATAATAATAATAATAATAATAATAATAACAATGGCGCAGTGGGTTAAAGTGCTGAGCTGCTGAGCTTGTTGATTGAAAGGTCGCAGGTTCGATTCCGGGGAGCGGCGTGCGCTTTCGCTGTCAGCCCTAGCTTCTGCCAACCTAGCAGTTCGAAAACATGCAAATGTGAGTAGATCAATAGGTACCGCTCCGGCGGGAAGGTAACGGCGCTCCATGCAGTCATGCCGGCCACATGACCTTGGAGGTGTCTACGGACAACGCTGGCTCTTCGGCTTAGAAATGGAGATGAGCACCACACCCCAGAGTCAGACATGACTGGACTTTAATAATAATAATAATAATAATAATAATAATAATAATAATAATAACATTTTATTTGTACCCTGCTACCATCTCCCCAAGGGACTCGGTGCAGCTTACTGAGGCCAAGCCCCCAATACATCAATAAACAAACATCAATAAAATAAAACATCAATAAACAAGCAATGCAATATAAAGCATAATCACATAAACAAAATAGACAATAAGCAATCAACAGTAACATATAAACATTTAAAACCAAAGGCCGGGCCAAACGTGATAGATTAAAATTAAAAAATAGTACTGATGTGAACCAGGTAGGATATGATTGGGATAGGATTTTTAGAGAGAATGAGGGAATGCAGTCAATCCTAAGGCAGTAGTAAAGTGCATCTTGAGGACATAATTCTGAAGGTTTTCCTATTCTGGGAAGGCACACTGGAACAACCACGTTTTCAAGCTCCTCCTAAAGACTGCCAGAGTTGGGGCGTGCCTGATGTCTTATTTTACTGTACTATTATTTTATTACGTTTATTATTTTACTCTATATTTTATTACGTTTATTATTTTACTCTATGTATTATTATTATTATTATTATTATTATTATTATTATTACATTTATTATTTTACTCTATTATTGTTATTAAATTTCCATTATTTACTCTATTATTATTATTATTATTACATTTATTATTTTACTCTATTATTGTTATTAAATTTCCATTATTTACTCTATTATTATTATTATTATTATTATTATTACATTTATTATTTTACTCTATTATTGTTATTAAATTTCCATTATTTACTCTATTATTATTATTATTATTATTATTAAATTTATTATTTTATTCTATTATTGTTATTAAATTTCCATTATTTACTCTATTATTATTATTATTATTATTATTATTATTACATTTATTATTTTACTCTATTATTGTTATTAAATTTCCATTATTTACTCTATTATTATTATTATTATTATTATTATTACATTATTATTTACTCTATTATTTATTATTCATTATTACTCTATTATATTATTATTATTTATTATTTTATATATTATTATTACAATTATTATTTTACTCTTATTATTATTAAATTTACTCATTTTATTATTATTATTATTATTATTACATTTATTATTTTACTCTATTATTGTTATTAAATTTCCATTATTTACTCATTATTATTATTATTATTATTACATTTATTATTTTACTCTATTATTGTTATTAAATTTCCATTATTTACTCATTATTATTATTATTATTATTATTACATTTATTATTTTACTCTATTATTGTTATTAAATTTCCATTATTTACTCATTATTATTATTATTATTATTACATTTATTATTTTACTCTATTATTGTTATTAAATTTCCATTATTTACTCTATTATTATTATTATTATTACATTTATTATTTTACTCTATTATTGTTATTAAATTTCCATTATTTACTCATTATTATTATTATTATTATTACATTTATTATTTTACTCTATTATTGTTATTAAATTTCCATTATTTACTCATTATTATTATTATTATTATTACATTTATTATTTTACTCTATTATTGTTATTAAATTTCCATTATTTACTCATTATTATTATTATTATTATTATTACATTTATTATTTTACTCTATTATTGTTATTAAATTTCCATTATTTACTCATTATTATTATTATTATTATTATTACATTTATTATTTTACTCTATTATTGTTATTAAATTTCCATTATTTACTCTATTATTATTATTATTACATTTATTATTTTACTCTATTATTATTGGAAGGATACGTAAGCACATTGACATTGAAGAAGGTTAGAATAATGGTTTCATCAGAGTTGGATGATAGTCTTATCTTAAATTACAGTTTTATGCAAATACACAAAAACATTTGACCTACTGATGATTTTCAGTCGCAGCTGCATTTTTCACCCTCGGCTTAGACTCGAGTCAATACATTTTCCAAGTTTCTTGCGGTAAAATTAGGTGCCCCGGCTTATATTCGGGTCGACTTATACTCGAGTATATACAGTACATAGATTAGAAAACCAACACTTTCTCATTATTTTCCAGATCACCAGGCTGGGCCACAGCAACGTATGGCAGGGGATAGCTAGTCTTCAATAAACATATTATCTTGGATCAGAGGCGGCCCTAGGTAATTTTCAATGATAAGCAAACAGTATTTTGGCACGCCCCCCCCCCCCCCAACCAATCACTGATATATATTTTCTGTTCGTCATGGTAGTGTGTGCCCTATTTGGTTCAATTCCATCATTGGTGGAGTTCAGAATGCTCTCGTCCGGCCAAGTTCCAGAAGCATTCTCTCCTGACGTTTCACCTGCATCTATGGCAGGAATTCTCAGAGGTTGTGACTTTTATTGGAAACTAGGAAAGTTGGGTTTATATATCTGTGGAATGTCCAGGGTGGGAGAAAGAACTCTTGTCTGTTTCAGGTAGGTGTGGATGTTTCAACTGGCATTTAATGCAGGCAAAACGTCAGGAGAGAATGCTTCTGGAACATGACCATACAGATAGGAGCCCCCGGTGGCGCAGTGGGTTAAACCCTTGTGCCAGCAGGATTGAAGACCGACAGGTCGCAGGTTTGAATCCGGGGAGAGCACGGATGAGCTCCCTCTGTCAGCTCCAGCTCGCCATACGAGGACATAAGAGAAGCCCCCCAAAAGGATGATAAGGATCATCCGGGCGTCCCCTGGGCAACGTCCTTGTAGACGGCCAATTCTCTCACACCAGAAGTGACTTGCAGTTTCTCAGGTCGCTCCTGATGACAAAAAAAAAAAAGAATGCTCTTTGATTGTAGGTGAACTATACATCCCAGTAACTACAACTCGCATATGTCAAGGTCTATTTTCTCCCAAGAGCTCCACAAGAGCACCCCTGGGCAAAATCAACTCTACTGCAACTACTTACTTTGCGTAAGGGTTGCGCCGCCCCTGTCTTGGATCCTATGAAGCTGTGGATCTGCAA